>JAUZND010000099.1:0-35698 GCA_034780555.1 Coelogynopora nodosa | reverse complement strand
CGTATAATAAATATTTTACAATAAAAAACATATTGCTAAGAAGTCAATTGACTCGTCCCGTAATTCTAGTGTTAACAAACAACTCACTAAACTATATTGGATGGAAGAAACAAAGCTGCCAGTTATGATAATAATTATTTCATTAGAATCTATCGTCGCTATCTTTATGCACTTTTATTTATTCCGTGATGTCAAGCGATACTTTCTTGTACACACCCTTGACGATGATAAACTACAGAAAATGTTATAAATAATTAATTAATTAGTTACATTTCCCAGACACAGTCTTAATTATACAAAAAATACGAACTCTTTCTCTAAGTAACTTATTAATTAGACTAGTAGAATGTAAATTGACAATATTTGACGCTTCCTTTTATTAATTACAAAATGAATGTCAAAAAGTACCATTTTAGACTTCGTAATTAATCATTATTTATTATATATCTGACGCACGAAATTCCGTTATAAAATGTTTAGGAAGATGACAATACATCATATTTTATGGCATATTACATTAACTAGGTTATACAATTAAAATATTATTATGATGAAATTATAAAAGAATAGTTATTAACTTAATGTAAAAGCAATAATATATTAACCCTCCCAAGAGTATCGTAGGGTGAGATACCTTTTTAAACAAAAGTGTCCAAGCTTATTCTTAAGACTATGTGACCAATTCTTCAATGTCACTTAATCTATCCACGCCATCGTGACGTCGAAACCTCAGATATATCAGGGAATTTTCAGAATAACTCCTAACAAAAGTGTTACATACTTCCAAGTGTGTAAATAAACATTTTAATTTGGAATAGTGACAGAATTTTGTTGTTATAATATGTTACATTAATGTTAATGCTGTGTTTCTCTCTTTTCTTTTATAATACTTCCAGGACGACTAGATGGCCCACTGAAATAATTAAGGTCATTTTCAGGGCTATGAATTTTAAGTACTAAACGTTTTATATAATGTTCAGGACATAAATATTTGGTACTTTATTTGATCAATATTCCAGAGCTTCAAAGACGTCGTCATTTAGGATTAATAAAATCTTTCTTTTATTTAAAAAAATGTATTACTTTTTTACAGTCAAGTGACTTTTAGACTATTTTGTATATTCGTCTAAGATATGGATAATCTGCAAGACATCTTAAAAGACAAGATAACATTTTTATATATTGTGATAGACTAAAACATACATGTCGCATTTTCTTAAATTATTTTACTTTGGGTAACAAATCAAATAATAATATATTAGACAAGAAAATTCAATTAATGCTGCTAAAGTTTATAATATAGTATATAATAATATAATATATTACAAACCAGACAGATTTCAATTCAAGGGGTTTTCTGAGGATGAAAATCGATTTGGTGAATGTTCCAGTTTCTAATGAATTAACATTATTATTATAATTTTTCAATGTGACTGCTCTTAATAATTAATTAAACAAAAATTGACTAATGCAACAATTATTCACTAATTTACTGAATCAGAAACCGAAATAATGAAAATGTCAAGTTTGGATATTTTCTAGGGTTTTCGATACATTTTCGATACGTTTTCCCATAACATTCGAGAGCTTTTGAGAGTCTTTATAAACACTGGTTTTAAATTCTTGTCAATAAATAGAACAATACTTAATTTCTCAAATAAAGCGGTCTTGCAATTGTCATAATACGCCCGTACACAACTAATACAACATTTCCAAAATACAACTTATTTAATGTGCAATTTAAATACAATGCGCAACTATATTAATTATGATAGTATACAGTTTTCCATCATTGTTAAAGTCACTTTCTAAAATCAATATTAAAATAAATTAATTTGACAACTATTTTTTTCTCGAAAAACTTGTATACTATTAAAAAAAAGTAATCGAAGTGAAAGGTAAAAACCATTCCCGTTACGTTTATTTGTGTACCTGATCAGTAGAAGCTTGCGATACTTGACTGCCACTATTGTTTTTAGAACTGGAGAGACCACCGGCTCTACCATTGCTGCCGCTAAAAGCAGCACCACCAGCGCTGCTCGATAGAGAGCCAACTGAGGTACCACCGCTCTGCTTGAACTCACGTCGCTTGGCCAGAAAGTCTTTTGTAAACTGTCGTGTACAGGCGGAGTCGCCGAAGTACTGTTTGATATAGTCTTCGACCTGAATTAAGAAAATATGATAATCTTATTATCGATTTCCAATGTTTCTATGATTTCCCTGATTTGAAATTCAAAAGATTTTCAAAGGGTTTTTAGGGTTAATTTTACCAAACGTTTAATTTTTTCATGCAAACGTTTTTAATGTGAGTAGGTCATAACGCAAGAAATTACACAACGATGTGACGTGTAACAACAAGTAAACAGTTTTTTAATCGTTAAATAACTGTTATTTGGATCGTTGTTTTCACATAGACAATATAAATATCCGAATTATTAAATACATACAACAACAAAATAATTATTACAAATATTCACATTAAAATTGAATTTCTAGGAGTTTTCAACTGACATTATCACAATTTTCTAAAATTCAAGGATTTTCAAGTGACAGTGCAAAATTAAAGAATTTTTATAGGTGCTCAAAGAGGTGTGTAAACCTTTGAATACACAGATGCATAAATCAGAGTTTAAGAAGTGAGTGTAATTACGGTAAATGACGATAATGTACATAATTCAAGAATCCAACTTTTGTTAAGTAACATTAAGAGCTAATAATGGAGCAATATCAATGTAAAAAAGTACATTCTTTAACTCAAAAAAGTTATAAAACGGATTTTATTAAAATCTCTAACTCGAAACGAGAGTACCAAACAGTACAATAAAGTATGTACGCAATAAGGCATTAAAATGACCTCAGAAGAGCAAAACTATTACAACAGGTAAAATTTGCGATTTTAATTATTAAAAAATATATTCTGTAAAATGTAATCTTATTTATTGCCTGAAAGTTATAACGTCATACTATGATGAATTGAAGGCTGTGTAAATTCTGTTAAATCAGATATTCTAGAAAGTATCACATGATCACATACAGCATCCAAGAAACCACAATATAAATATAATATATAGTAAAAATAGAATAATATTACGTAAAAATAAAAAAAAACCACACATTTAGGTATGAAAAAAGATAAAAAGATACCTATTTTATTATATATATTCAATTATGTAAGCCACAAACAAAAACGAAATTATCAGATCGCATGTTAACGAAAATTCAAAATGAACGAGAGAAGAGAATAACTTCTGATGTTAACTTCTTTATTAATTAAAATGATGGAATACATTCTTGGAGAATATTTAGTAAAATACAGGTGAATTCTTAAAAAGCTAAGATATACAAAAATATGTTTCGCAATTGAAAAATATAAAATACTTTTGTCTATAATCAAGAATAATATTGTGAACTTTAATATAAAATAATTGAATTCTAAAAATAGTTATTGACTTGAAAAAAAGTATATGATATACATTATAATATTATTAAATTGAATTTAGTTAAAAAACCTAGGTGTTATTTTAGACATTTGTTGAGAAGAGAGAAATAGAAAATTCTTCGTAAATAATATCGGGTAAAATCATATATTTAAAAACGCATATTTAACTTTGGTTTTAACAATCACACCACAAAATGTAACAAGTACTCCTTTAATAGCTCAGCTTTAACCTGACTTTTTATTCCTAAAACAATACTGTAGTTCAAACAAAACACCCGCCCTATAGTTTATTATGCGCTACGTAATTTATGGACAGTCCATAATGACAATGACATCGCCACTACTACAACATTACCGTAAGTAAGACTGCTCGACAATCACTTGTATTTAAAAATGAGATATCAAACTATTCACCACCAGTTTGTAGTGCTAAATTGTTCTCACCTTTCATCAAATATAGTATTGACAATTACTTGTGTCTATTATTAAGACAAAACATCTGACCGTTTGTTTTAAGAAATAATTTTATTCTGGGAAATAACTTTTTTGTATTAAAAGTGTTGCTAAACAAGTAAAATAATTATACATATATTCGTAGATTACGTGGTAAAGTCTGCCACGGTCATTATTATAATTATAAGATGCTATTTAGACGATAATAATTAGACGATACAACAAAAAATAAAACCTCGAACGACCCCCAACATGACAAACCTCAAATGGCGACTCAATATCACGGAGGATCTCGACAAGTGTGGGCAGGTCAACATCGAGTTGTTTGTGTTGGCCGGCCAGGGCATTCTCGCACCATACAGTGAGCTCATCCACGTGGACATTCTTATCGAACACCCGCTGCAACTTGGCGACATCATCATTGACGACATTGCTGCTCGAATTTTTATATTGTTGGTGGTGACCTGAAGAGGACTCGGTGGCACTGCGCGATGATTTGGACTGCCGATTGCCACTCGAGGGCTGAATTGACAGAACAATTCAAGATTAATCATGGAACAATAGTATAAATGACTATAATATAAGGGAATTATTTGGGGAATGCACGATACTTGATAAATATAATATACACTTTGGTTTAGGTCATTTTGTGTCTTTTTATTCTTTTGACTTCATTCTCGGTACAAGTTAAGAAAAACCTATATTTATAGATACGTCAAAACCTCTATTTTTATTTACTTTAAGCTAAGTTATAGTCTAATTTTCTAATTCTTAATTTGCATCAGATAGGATTATAGAATGTTTATATTGTTAAAAATATATTTATCGATTCCGTTGACAACATAAAAAACATGTTTTATTGATTCAACTAAAAAATATATGATAATAATATAATGTTACTAAAATCAAAATTTCAAAAAATGAATCTTTATGTTAAGTATCCCGATCAGTATGCAAATACGACGGAAATAGTAAGAACTATAATATTATAGTTACTTAAATAAATAAAAAATTCAATCTTAATTGGTACTTAAATTCAAGCTGAAACAAAGGTTATAAATGCAAAACATGAATTCAAACCGCGCCAGGGGTAAAGGAGTGAATTAAACAGATAAACTATTATAATGTTATCTTACAGTATTTTTCTGAGCATTACTGCGGCTTTGGACTTTAAATATTTTTATTTCAAATCTCATGAAAACGAGAATGATCAGAATTATACTCACGTATATGTCACGCTCTAAATGCATGCTATTTCAGTAATAGACTAATTAGTTAGAAAACAAACATATTATCTTCTTATCTCTTATTCTGAAGGTAAGCTGATTTTTAAAAATCGCCTTAATTTTCACTCTACCGATTAACAGGGAATCTAACTTGATATTTTGAAAATACCGAATATGAATTGGGAGCAGAACTTTGTGGTTTCGTAGCGAATCCCCAGCCAGCCCCCCGAAAAATGGGGGCAAAGCCACATGATTGTTGTTGTTTTTTTAGCAACAAGAAAGTGATTATTAGGATAATTATGTAGTCAAAATAAACGCAAATCTATTATTAAAATATGTACATTTACTAAAATAAAAAATAGTTTTACAAACTAGTCAGTCAAACAAAACCGAAAGTTAAAATGAGCTGGTGAATGCTACGTACTTATACTAATGAAGTTATATATAATATGTCATTTCACGAATTTACATTAAAATGTATGAACATAATGCATGGATATCAGTCTTCCCAAAAATGATTCGCCAGTATAACCAATTAATTAAAAATAAATAATGAAGTCAGGCACAACCCCCCCCCCTCCCGAATTTTATCACATATTTTAACTAATCTCTCAACACTGAACAAATTTGCTCTAAAATACCGGAATTTTAAATTATCTGGATTAATAAATAAAAATCATAGTCTAATTTTTTTCCCTATTATTTTGTCTACGGAAGTAAGATAGCATCTATATTAGTACTTCGTTAACATAGTTTGATTCAATAATATAATAATGTTAGTGATTAAATGACATTTATTTACAGAAACTAACATTAAAAATGAAATTCTAAGTAATTTTTGTAAAATTCAAAGAACTTTAATTAATTTATACCGCATCCCTTTAATTAAGGGTAAAGCACGTCTGCAATATTACTAGTAATTTACTTTAATTATATTGCCTGCTTAAATGAAAAGAAGTTCCTGACATATCTAACCTGACATATCATATCTAATATCTAGCTCGGGGATTGGTCGGAAAATCCCTTTTTGAAAACACGCTCAGACAAGGCAGCTTAGTAATAGTAGACAAAACGTTGTATTTTAAATTATATACCTTCTTCAAACTTAGTACCGATCACAAAGGATGAAGTTATCGTCTTGAATTTCACAAGAGTTTGCAGCCGTCTTGAGCAGATCCGATATCAGAATAACGATGTTTAATTGAAACCTACTCTCATAAAAAGAACTAATCAGTTGGAAGTCATTTTATTACCGCATATTACACGAATAAACTTTAAAATAGGTTCTGTTTTCTGATTTTTTCTTTTCCTTTAGCGGCTCTACACTCATTCTGACTGATATTTTCAATCATGCATTGAGTGAGTATAGACAATTGTAATTAAGTTTAACAATGGTTATATTTAATCTAAGCACTGTAATAAAACATAAATATAAGTCATACAATATTTTAATTATAGCATAACTTATTATAACATGTTTTACTTATACAAAGCAACCGTTAATGATCTATTTCGCTAGAGTATTAGCGTTTTTTTAAACATTTTTTACATCAGTATAAAGCATATTAAAAAATTGCTTTGCTTTCAAGCCTAGGGTTCTTGTTCTGTTTGACCGAACAGCATATTATGCTTTTCACATAGATTTTTGTTCTCAAGCTTTTAGCATTACATTAAATTACAGAGATAATAATACTAGTCTAATGCGAATACAAAAAATCATACATTTTCACAGAATTTATGTATGGAATTATCTGTAAACGATAACCTTTTATAATTTCAACATTTCATATTTAATAAATTCAACACTAATGTCATTTATCATTATTTCAACAACAAAAAATGTAAACCGCAAACTATCTTTGTTGTATTATGTATTTACCCTATATTATATAACTATATTTTTAATAGATTATATTGAAAAATTTACCATAAATTCAGCGAAACCATACTTTTTCTCTGTGTAGAACAACAAAGCTAGAAATGTTAGACGTTGATATATGAAAACATTTAGAAATCAATTTAAATAACAGCACCTGCATTTAATCCAATGACTGAGCGATGTTCGTAATATTTCTAGAAAACTTTCAAATTCACTTTATAATTATAAAGCAAGTAGAACTCAAAGACAACTAACTTCATAAAAAATCATAAAGCACAACTGAGAGATCGACAGTTTCCTTTGTAGCTTACGGGTAAGCAATACTACTAAAGTCATAAAAAATATTCATTAAATATAATTTGAGTATTCTTCTCATACAGAAATACTATATTTTCTAGCAAATAAAAATGTGAAATGAAATTAGTATGTACAGTTTTAGTAATGCAACGAAACAGTTAGTTATAGCGCAGGACAAAGAAAAACGGCAAAGACTAGATACGTATAATGAATCTTAAATAAGACTATAATATAAATAATGGAATGAATTTGATTGAGTCGCGTTCACGGAAAATAAAGATATTCAACTTGTCTAGACAAAGAAGGCGAGACAAAATAAACAAGTATGTATATATAATATTAAAAATTAGTTTGATTAAAACATGACTTCAAAGAGTGGATCAATATAGAAAAGTAATTGTGTTAAGTCAGGTAAAGATTGGTCTAAGTTAGTAACACAAAGGTTTCTTAATGAATAATGATTTCTTACAGAATAATACAGTTAATTTATTATTGTAGAAGGTATACTGTACGAATTACAAAATGAAACAGGTAAATTATATCAAATTAAAATAGAAAATACTATCATATTTATAAATAATATTTATTTAAATCCACTCTCTGTTTCTATACTAAAATCATTTATGGAAAAAACCTCATGGTATCCAGAATTGGATCAAGTTAAATTTAATTCTACTAAAAACACATTACGATCAAAAAATGTTTCTGTGTCAATCGATCTCACGTCATTATTATACATAAATTATGCATGTTAGACGAAGATTCTCTCTGTCTACAAATCAATTTTTTTAGAAAGGACGTAATGATGTTTCTCCAAAAATCACAATTACTGTCAAAACAAAAAGTGATAATAATTTTTTTTTAATTTTTTGGATACAATGCCTTGATCTACTAATTCATTTATGTATTATAAAAGTCTCTGAAAGCAACTTCGGTGCATTGTGCAACGACATTGTGTGCCGGTTTTATGCATTTAATTTATCAAATAAGTTTCTTACTTTCGATGGTTCCGGTGCTTCCAGATCCCAAATGGAGGCTCCAGAGGCAGCAACAGGAACCTTCACCTTGGGAGGTGGTGCTAATGGTGTTGGTGGAGAAGCTTGGCTCTTCTTAACCTATTTATAGAATAATGCACCTAAAGCTGTAACTATATTTCGCTGATAAAAAAGATTAGGGCATTCATTCAAATAAAACGATTAAATTTAATGGATAATTTTTAATACTCATATAAATAATATTATAATAAATTTAATTTTCAACAGCTCAAATAAAACCAGAAACGCCCATTCCCAATCTTTATATCTTGATAGTGCGGCACTCTCTTACAATACTCAAATTCTGCAATTATTGCTAACTTAGCTGACCTACAATATTTAATCATATTATTACAGTTGATTTAAATCATAATTAAAGACATAACAATATTATGATACTGAAAAACAATTAGGGATTAATACCGCATTTTATCAGTATTTTTTTGTAAAGGTCAACACGCGTATTTTGATATTTGATCAGTGAACATTTCGTACAACATAACAAATTTAATGAAATAGGATCGTATTCCTGGCATTATTAAATAGTGAATATTATGATACAAATAAAAGTGCAGTCGGCAATATTTTTCACATCACTGACCGCAATTTTCTGCAATTAGTTGTTTTACAATAACAAAAAATTTAAAAAGTAGATAAATTATTTCTGCGAAGCTTTCCCTGAGTTTATAAATGAAAAAACACAATGTTTCCCAGGTACATAGTATAATTTATATTATTTAAAAGCTTTATAAATCATACTATTCAATTTAACATCTTTTGTTGTAACAAAACAAACAAAACACTACATTAACAGTGAAATAGATTTTATAAAGCTTTTTATAAATTAAACAGTGCCTTTCACAACTGAAAACAAATTTCCTTTAAAGGTTATATTAGTTTCCTTTGCTTCTATGCAGATAATTATTTAATGTTAAAATAGAAAGTCATAAAGTACTAAAGACAAGTATGTTCCAGATTGTTAGTATACTATAAGATTAGTTTTGAACATTACAATTATATTGATAATATATATAATGAAACAACATTAAATTGCATCAGTAAACACGTTTAATATAAGATGGTCTAAGTTTTTTTTGCAGTTTTGACAGTTTGAGAAAAAATGACGATATTTCAGGTTTTATAGGAGCTCAGGAGCTAGATAAACCTATCTGTGACAGTGAGAAACACCTACCTTGTTGGCCCACTGTCCAGCACCAGCGGGTGGATGACCGGCCCCTCCGGCACCAGTATGGCCCCCCCGCCTCCTATTGTCAAGATCCTGAGCCTCCGACTCCTCCTGCTGAATGTCGGCCAGAGACTTGCCCCCGCCAACGGCACGACCCCAGACACCACTGCTGGCCGCCGCGGCTGCTGCCGCCATCTGCTGTTGCTGCAGTTGGTGTTGTTGCTGCCGGTTGAGATGTTTGGTCTGTTCTCGCTGGGCCTGCCAAATGTATCAAGAAATACACTGTAGGACCGGAGTAAAATTTCTACAAGGACTATTTTTACCGCCAACAACTACTTCAATTAAGTCAACTTTTGCTTAGATCCATATGCCTGAAATGACGTCTTGAAAACAAAAATGGTTATTTGATGTGTTCAATTGGTCAAAGAAACTTCAGAAAAAGTATTCTTCAAAAAATAGAGGACAAAAAGACAGCAAAGTAGTTAATTATGGAATATAATATATTAAGTATTAGTCATAACTCAGCGTGGTTGCGCTTCCTTCCTATGTTCCTAAAATAAATATTATTCCGTGGTTCGTGTAGCAAAGTAACGAAACCAAATTACTAAATATTTTCGTAGATATTTAAAAACATGTCAAAGACAACTAACTATTAAATAAATAAATGGTTAAAACTAAAATCCGTATCAATCATACAAAATTAACAATACAAATAAGTGATAAATCAGGACAATATTAAAAAAAATTAAGGCCTACATAATATATCTTAATGAATTTATTTTCTTTCTAATTACTATTTGATATATTAGTGAATAACTATATATCTCCAATTTTATAAGATTTTCAAAATGTATATGATCTCAGAATATTGACAAAAATAATGCACTGATTGACCCACGTATAAATTGAACATTTTGTGTGAGAGATTCTACGATACAAACAATTCAATAGACTTGGCATTATTAAAATACAATTACGGGGGTGCAAGGAATAAAATTATGTATAAGCACTTCGCAAAATAAAAATCAAATTTTAGTAAAATGAACAATAAAAATGTGCCTTCATAAGTTTACATAAAAAATGCTTTGTAAAATAATTTCTCTGGATTTGTGCAATACTAATTTATTACTTAAATCAAAACGACACGTTAACAAGTCAAATGAACAACATATAAGACACAAAAGATTACTTAAAGGTTACAACAACATGATTTATATCAATTTTATAAGAGTTCGTCTGAGGACGACGAATTTTCCCGGTCAAGTTTTGTTTTTTTAAAGATTTATTCCAAATAACTTATTTCTTTGTCAGTATAATATTTCGCATGATCAGTTCCAAAAGAAGCTATAAAGGGATCAGTATAAGTTGATTAAATTTTTTACTCTGTACCCACATCGGAGAATTTTCCTGACCACTGATTAACAAAAATTAATGTTTTTCGGTTCAGTATGCAAATGTCATATCACAAATTTTTTTCGTTAATGCGTTGTAAACGTATGCAGTATTTAAGGCGTGTTATTCGTTCTTCTTTTAACCGAACTATTTATATTAAAATAGTATCCTGTTGTTTTTGTAATACTATACTATAAAAGGATAATACAGGAATGAAAAGCATGTTACCAGAAAAATGAATAATTCTAATTTTAATGAACCATGAATGATAACAAACAATACAATAGTTAGTATACCCAATACGGATACATTGTAAAACATAGCCTAAAATGACGAATAGATAAAAAATGACATGAATAAAATAGGCGGCACACTTAAATAGTTGATTTGAATTAATTACATGAATTGACAGCTCAAACACGTGAATAGAACACTAAATTATTTAACATCTGAAAAGCTATAATCGTCAGCAACCTCATATAAACAATATACGAATAATTTTGAAATTTTAAGAAACGTTTAATAAATAATGATAAATATAATTACTGTAGAATACGTTGTGTAATAACTATAATAGGCAATGTGACAAAATAGGTCAATTACTTAAATCAAAAATTAATTCTATTTATCAATTAAAGTTTAACTAACATGTAATTATTCCAAAATTAAATGTTATTAAACATTTAAGTGTAAAAAAGACAATATTTAAAAAAAAAACGAATTAAATTAGTCTTTATTGAAAAAGACTTTAACAACAATAAAAGACGGAGCAAGTATACGAGGTACGCTGATACTCGTCCAAAACTTGTAACAAAATATTAGATACATTTATATTGTAACTAATCTAATGTTTCAACATTTTTTTATAATAAGCTAAATGTAACAAATTATTCAAATAAATACAAAAGTTTTAATTATATGATAGCGCTATAATTTGGTCATAAAAAGTCTTGTTCCGATAAAATCAGTAAAGTAATTCAGGGAAGAGACTAATTCAAAAATAAGATAGTATAGTAAACATATTATTAAAGTATGTCAAAGTATAATTCTGACTGAATTTAAGCACGCAAACTTCAACAAATGACGAAAACATATCAATATCGTATGACATAAACCAAGATTGAAACTATAGTATTATCTGCAACTATATGCAATATTTTTTGAAGTAAGCACTGACAAGTGTACTTTTATAGTAAATGTAGGCAGCCTTAAAACAAATATAAATTACTTTTTTTTAATTCTACAAAATTACGGACACGCCAATACACAGATAATTGAGTAAGTCCGACATAAGAAGCATTTCAAATAATCTTTAGACAATACTTTTTTTACTACGAAACATAAAAGGATCTTACTTGAAAAGTTCCTATACGAAATTAAATTAACTGTAGTATGTAGATTTTACTAGTTTTTCTTCGGAACTTGCAATCTCCAAAGGTCAAAGAAAAGTATTGTTCCATTTTATAAATTAAATGTTTACAACACAAGTCTTAATTCGTTTTTTTAAATTACTAATCAGGAATTATCTCATGAAGATTGGAACATTGTCACACAATGCAATCACTATCCTATGAAGTGATTCTATCCTATGTTTCACTATTCATAATATCACAATAACGACAATGTTCATTATTGAATTCTCATAAATATAAATTTGCATTTACATAACCATTTAAAGCGACCTCTTATCAAGTACGTATAATAGTATAATTAGCATTGATAACGTTAAAAAAACCATTGAACCTAAAATAAATAAAAGATCAATACTATTTAAAACAGATATTATTTTTTTTCCCCTGTCAAATACATCTACAAAAATTCTTTCTTAAATATACAAATTAAAAAGAGAATAACATCAACATCTGCGTATAGGGTAGATAACCTACATTATTTTCCTTTTCCAGTTGAATTCTCTGGATCTCACTGAGCGGTATCGCACTTTCCGAGGATTGCAATCCACTACTTCCGTGTGCCCAGCGCGCTGTCTGAGGCAATTGGAGTCTGGACAGCTTCTCTTCCTCCCGCTTTCGCTCAGCTTCAAGACGCTCTTGTTCCAGGCGCAGCTGGGCCGCCGTCTTTTGTTCCAGTACGGGGTCAATAAATTCTTCGGGGACGCTGTTGTAGACCTCTTGCGCGATTTTTTCAGCGTGTTTGCGTCGTTCAACTTCCTCTTCCTGTTTCTTTTTGAAAGCTTCTGTCCAAAGTCGCTGCTTATCTTCATTTTCACGCTCTCTAGATAAACACATTAAAAATTACCGATAAATGGTGGCTAAGTTAATACAATACTCAGATTAAAAATACATGATGTCAGGTAATAATTATTCTGTTGATAATATTATATGAAATACACTCAATTCAGATAATATCAATTTTGTATTAAGCAATCTCCATTAAAAATTACAAGAAAAAAACGTGAAACGGGATCCACAACCTAGCATTTTTAATTTACCTTCTGTAAACAAATTCTCGCAGTATTGACGTTGAACCATTATATTAATCTATTTAGATTAACAAAAATTTGACTATCGTAGAGTGTTGAATTTCTTTCAGAATGGAAAGATTAATTACATTAAATATATAATTACGTTAAATTTCACTAGTCTACTTAATTGTTATAGAACATGCAATAAAAATATTCTGACAATTTCTGGAGAAAAAAATTAATTGATATAACTTTGCGCTATTAGTTTATTAAATACAAGATTTCAATTGACCGAGTTTCCGAGCAACTCAAAAGATTCTAAATTTCAAAGTAATTCAGGAAGAAAAGATGTGGAAGACTTGACAAAACCACTGAAACTCTCGCATTCAACCGCTAATTTAATTGTAAAATTCAAAGAGAATAATACAATTTGAAAACATTCACTCACACAAAAGTACAAGAGTTTTTCAATGAAATGCAAGCTCAAGTCAGACGACAGGCATACTTGATGAGAACTTATTTACATGTATTCGATGTTAACAGGCAACCTAATCAAGGTGCTAGCAGACTTCGCAAAACTTTAAAATCCGCACAACTGTATAGAAATAACCCAGTAAGAAATAAATATAAAAATAAATATAGAAATAAGCACGCAACGTTTAACAACTAAACATTTTCAATAAGTTATTTTGTTTCATTTATTAAAATATTGAATGTACATTGTATTTATTTGCGAATGGTATTTTATGTTAAAAATTGTTTGACCTAAAATACGAAAAAAATATTTAATAATCAATATTGGTTCTTTCAAAGATATGCGGCAGAGAATTATATTTTTATTAACATATTTTACATATTAACATATTTTTTTCTACATAACGTAATAATTTAAAATAAGATTAAAAATTACTTTTTAGTGTTGGTATGTAATATTTAATGTAATATATATACATCTATTATCATACATTACATGTCATTGACTGGTTAGACTTGAGGGCACTAATTTATTTGAAAGACTTAGAAAAGTCGATGACCGAAATTAACAAAAAAAATAGTTTCTATATTACAATATAGAATTATGTTTCCTTTCTATATTACAATATAGTGTCATGTTTCCTTTCTATATTACAATATAGCATTATGTATATTGAATATTAATTGGTTTACTAAGTAACATAATTATTTTTAGACTTTTGAAATGTATGAATATATAATTATTATATTTTATAAAAATTTTCAATTAGTCAATTACATTTATAAACAAAAACTATTTAATTGCCTACATTATAATAAGTTTTTAGATGTGGTTTGCTAATTAATATATATTCTACAGTATTTCTTGAAAAGCTTATTAAACATAAGCTAAATTAAAATGTAGAAAAGCAATGTCAATGACCTGTTTTTACAAAACAAATATTTAATTAATTAAGAAATCTATTCATCTACTGTAGAATACATAATTTTTCGATCAAATATTCATGATAAATCTAAGAAAAATAATGTGTTACCTTACTATACTACAAAATAGTATTATGTACATATTATTTATAATTTTGTTTACTTATTAATGTATATATTCCGTGTAAATGAAAAGTTGAATTTAATTTCAAATGATTATTTCTTCAGATCAAACATGGATAAAAAGAATAAAAGAAGCTAAGGATCACATTTAATCTACTAACATGGTTTACCGCGCATACGGACAGCATTTTGTCGAATTAGGGGAATTTAAATAGAAATAGTGTAAGACCGGTGTATGCTGCAATTTTTATTGTATTAAGTCAAAAATAAAATGTAGTTAAAACGTTTTAACTATTTAACTATTTATCCTTAACTATGCTGCGGGAGACCTTTATTTTCCTAGGGGAATTTACTATTGCTAATTTAACGCTATATATATATATGTTTATAAATAAAATAAGCACGTAAAAAATTTAAATAAAAGATAAAATAAATATATTTATATATAATGTATATTTATCTAAAAGTAACAATGTTCGTCTTATATAATATAAGTTTATACCTACATGAAAAAATATATTATACGCGTATGTATCGTACGCCTAAAGACAAGAAATGTGCTGCGTCAGTGCTCGTTTATATAATCAAATAAACAACATGACGTGTATTATTTTGACAGTTCGACATTATCTATAAATAAATAATGAGTAAATGATGAAGGATGTACAATATATTATATATTAATGATATAACTCATCAATTTATTTTATTGTTTAAATATGTAACGATCGATATAATACCATATAATCAAAATATAATAATTTAGTATAAACATAAACCAATAACGCTAATTCATAGCCATAGGTAATAAATATGGAACTGTGTTGAAATATTGGTTTTAAATGTACTTTTGTGATAGACAAGGCGGTAGTACTATTCAATATTTGCCCAAAAATAATAACCTTGATCAAACATTATTTTCGTAAAGATAACTAATTTTCTAAATAGTATATCAATAACATTAATTTTTTTAACACACGTTCATATTAATACGTCTTGTCTACATTTTGATCTGCCATTACCAAATTTGATTTGTTTTTGTCCATTTTTGATCTATAGAAAACTGCATATTCAAAAGAAAAATATTCTGTCTACATTTCGATTGTTAAAATTGAATCTGTGGATTAGTTGATCTATGTATACATATTATACATCACTTGATTCAAAAAATAAATAGCGTGCCTACCTAAATTATACAGAACTGATTTTTATTATATATATTATATGCAATACTTATTATAATTATGTAAAATATTATTATATATTATAATTTCATATATTATCTTCAAATCACGTGAATGTGAGATAAAATAGCAAGGAGTTATAGCTCATGATTCAATACCTCACATGCGTAGATCGTCAACAGTTTTGCCGATAATCAATACCTGACATGTGTCATTACGTACATTATGTAATTACATTAGATTAGCTAAATATCTCACATCACATGTGTTCAGACAATTAGTAGCTCACATGAGACAAGATTTTGGGACAGCTCAAATAATACTATCCAACGAAATAGAATTTTGTCCAAATTATTTGAATTTAATTCCGTCTAGTTACTATAATAGTCTGTTTGTAAAAGATTTAAAAAATTCGGTGACATTTTTCCTTATAATTCAAGAAAATACACATGTAACATTTTGATTTAAAATGTCAAATACACGTCATGTGAGATATTGAGTTGAAAACGACGATGTAAATTATCAGTTTCTTGTTAACTAAAATAAAGTCGATCCCTTAAAAAATTGATAGCTAAATTTCAAATCAAATTTAAACCACTTCACAGCAATAACCTTTATCTAGAGTTGTTATTTTCAAGACCATGACTGTTTCAGAAAAAATTTAACAAAGTTTTATCAATTTCGTCCCTTTTTTTCAGAGAAATTAAAATAACTTTCCCAAGAAAGAAATTAATAATAATTCATGTATATTTTACATAGAAATTGAATATGGCAATTTATTAATATAAATAAATATATATAATATCAAATAAAAAGCGAACTAAAAAAACATAATATTATGATATTGCCAAAAAGTTTTTTTTTATTCACTTATCCCACACAAGCAAGATATTTTTTCACACTAATGAAAGTCGTTCGTTTCCAATGTTATTATGTCCCTGAAAAATTCGCGCTTAATAGCACTTACGACATTTTTATTATAAAATATTATTTAAAATGTTCAAATAAATATTGTTTTCTTTTGTATAAAACACTATTTCCACATTTTTAAAGAAAGGTTATTTTATATTTCTGTTGAGTATTACTAGTCTACTTAATTATATGATTAAACCCATATAGCTAACACGCATACACAGAAGTTATGGAGATCGGACAAGTCAGCTTCTTACTTATGTGACAACTTCTTGTTCTGCTTGGACGCCTGGACTCGCTCCTCCTCTTGCCTCCGCAGTTCAACAGCCTCGCTCAATTTCCGCTGTTTCTCCTCCTCCCTAGCCACGGCTGCCGCAGCCTCACTCGCCTGCTTCTTCCTCTCTACCTCTTCAGCCTGCTCCTGCTGTAGTCTCAAGTGTTGCTGTTGTTGTTGCTGCAACACCTGCTGCTGTTGTTGACGTTGTTGCTGCTGCTCTCGATACAGTTGTTGCTGGGGGATTAAATGTTTAAATGGACATTGCCAAGGAAATTGATAATAATCAATTAATTTTGTTGATATTTTCAATAAATATAATATATTATGTCTGTTTATATTGAGTTACCTAGTTATAGCTTAATTTGAATTTGTATAACATAAGTGCGTTAGTTAAACAGAAAATTAGAATTGTATGAGCATCCAAAAAATTGTATAATGTTTCAAATGTGTAACAAACTAGGGAAAATAAGTACATTTTTAATTTTTGTAAACCAATACAAGTTGTAATTAGACTTTTATATGCATAAAATGACATTTAAATTTACTAGTTCAAGATTCCCATTGAAAAATTTAGCTGAGTTTCAAAAAAAGTCAATTATTTTTTTATTAGTTGTATAGTTTTACATTCATTTAACAATAATTTATGCAGAATTAAGTGTGAATATGGTATTAAATTACACAAATTGTGAGATAAAAAATTACGGTTACGCGTCAAAACGTCACCACGACATAACGTCACCAAGATAAAATATAACCAAAATTGACGGATTCTGTTATTCCTCGGTATAGAGAGACGAATAAATTTTAATTAATTGTCCCCCCAATAATTATATTGATACGAATAAACAAACGTTTATATAATTTAATGAAAAATGCATAACTATTTTTTTTATACAAACGTTTGTTATTCATATTAATATAATTATTAAATAGACAAGTAATTAGTCCCTCTAGACGGACGAATATCATAGTCATTTTTATTTATTATTATCTATTTTATCATGGTGACGTTATGTCGTGGTGACGTTTTGTCGTGACACCAAAATAACCATACATAGGTAGAAACGTGCATAACGTGGATTTATTTGTAAGCCTGTGGCCTCGACAGCTATTTTTTGACATATCAATAATGTAGAATATTAAAAATTTTACACAATCTTTTAAGTGTTGGATTTTCTAGACTTGTGGCAACCGGGTTTTGTATTTATTACTAAATTAATATAATCAATATGAATTCACCTGCTGATGTTCTTGCTGCTGCTGTTTCTGAAGGATGATTTGATGTTGTTGTTGATGATGGCGCTGTTGATCCAACAGAGCCTGCTGTTGTCGGTGTTGTCGAACCTCCTCCTCCGCCAGCACAGCCGCCGAACGCAGCCGCTCATCCTCCTGAAGTTGATGCTGCTGTTGACGACGAAGTTCCTCCTGCTTGCGCATGTGATCGGATTCCTCGAGTCGACGTCGCTCGAAATCAGTCTGCTGCCTCAGTAGTGCCTCCCTTTCCGCCTCAAGTTCTAGTTCTCGACGGTGCATATCCTCCTCCTTCCTGCGCCGTTCTTCCTCGAAGTCTGCCTCGCGCCGGCGAATGTCCCACACGTTTGGCTGTTGCAGCTGAAAACACAATACAATGGACAGGGGCTGATTATTGTGTTTATCATAAGATATTCTGTACGCAATTTACACATTTTAAAAATCTAGGGAAAATACATGTGAATACAATATGATTAATATAAATGTTGTTCACAAATGATCACAAAAAACAAAGATTACAAATTAACGAGAAATAGTATCGATCAAGACTATGACAATATCGCTTCTTTAATAAATGAATGTAATTTGGTTTGAACATTACATTTACATTTGATTTAGTTGGCAAGATAAATTGAGGATTTCGAATTATAATTAATGATGTGACTTAGTGTATGTAAACATGATGTAAAAGTTGTCCGTAGCATGTGGATGGACGACAAATAGATGCATACCTATAATATTATTGTAAGCGTTAATTTTTCAAAGTTTACGTGTCTTAATTATCAATTAAGAAAGCATGTTAATAATAACTTCTTTCTTTATCACTTAAACCACCGCAGCATTAATTAATGATATCAGTAACATTATCCATCTGTCTACTAACTTATATTCGGAACACACGTAAAACCAGCAGGAGCTACAGCTACTACCCACTTGAGGATTGATATTGGGCTGACTGAGTGAGTTGGGTCGAATAGCCGACACCGAGTTGGGGATCATGATATCGGGGTGTTGTTGCCCGCTGCTTGGAACTGTTGGCATGGACGACTGCCTCGCGTACATATTTTGATCTGACGTCTGCTGCTGCTGTTGTGAGACAGCCTGCATTAGGAGAGACAACCCGGCGGGATCCTGCGGGTGTGTGCCGTTGCCTTGCATCAACTAGAATACGGAGTGACAGCAAACGGAAGTCGATCAGAAGAAATTCAGTTGAATAAATTTACGTCGTGGGAATTTGTATACCCAAAAGGATGAGTG
This sequence comes from Coelogynopora nodosa, assembly GCA_034780555.1. NCBI lineage: Eukaryota > Metazoa > Platyhelminthes > Proseriata > Coelogynoporidae > Coelogynopora > Coelogynopora nodosa. The sequence continues at coordinate 15,968 of JAUZND010000099.1, read as the reverse complement.
TACAGTATACCCGAATGAGGTGGAACACTATCGACGGGCTTAGCGTTAAAGCTAACGATGAATAATTGTATTATAAATAAATTAAAGTGGAAGGATTTTACACCACTCAAAAATACAATAACAATAACTACAGAATGTTGAAAATATATTATATTAAAAATTTAAATAAACATATTAGCAATAATCACATCCTATTTCATGTAATCATATTATCATTTATTAAAAAAATAACGACAGTCTGTTGTTTCTTTCTTATATATAAAAAAAAACTAGAAACTCAAATTACTAACTTATAATTGAAGCTGTTTTAATATTTACATTTCAAGATAATTCTACATCGACATCCTAAAAAAACAATTATATTAAATAATTAATTGGATCAACATGCAGCAAATATTATCTTAAAAAGTTACAGCGCTCCTATTTTAGTTATCTTATTAAAATAAACAATAATTATAAGTATAATATTACATTGTTGACATTATTGAAGTTACTAAAAATAATCTATAGACAATAATGCGATCCGGTTAAAAAATGGTATGTAACATTTAAATATGAATATTTATAAATAACAACCGATAAGCTATTTTAGGCTAAAAACAAACTTATTTTAGTTAACCTACTCAAAGGTTATAATTGCAGATCCCTCGAGGAAAATTATAGGATTGACATTCAATTAACGAAACTTATTTGTGATCGGGAAAGGTTATTTATAGTTCAATTTTGATCACAAGATAACGGGATTATGACCTAATTTACCCAGTATTTGGTGAGTAAGCAATCGTGTCATAAATAATGAAGTTGAACGTTGTAATTCTATTAATATATTATAATTTATTATAATATAAATGAAAAAGGGGTGATAAAATTATAACTGTGTTTTATTATAACTATTTTAAATACTATTATAAATTTAGAACTCATTTTGATAAGTTTTAAAAGCTTGAACGAGTTAACAGTGTATATGTTTGGGAACTTTTAAAGTTACAAGGTAATCTTCATAGTTTGAAAATATTCTACAAATACCAATATTAAAGCTATGAAATAGATATTATATAATATGTAGTTTTAGAGAAGAATATCTAAATCGAGAACTTTATCAGCTTTGAAATAATTTTATGGCAATTGAAGATCAGTCAGAAATAATGTACCTAATACAACTAAAATAAAAAAGAACAAAAAAAAGAAGGCTATACCATGTGATACAATTGCAGTGTGTACAACAAAAATCCTTCACTTGTGTGATTTGCACATTAAAATTTCACGGCAATTTCTAAATTAAAGTAAAAAAATTATGAGAAGCATATTTATTCAATACACAATTAATTAATGGGAGTCTCAAGCTTTTTTTATAATATTTTTTTAATATATTTTATATATTTTTTATATTATATATTATACATTACAGAGTATACTAGATTTTATTGTGATTATCTTTATTTAAGTGGCAAGCATTTAAATTAATGACTTATAATTTTAGTCAAAATACGTATATTTTTCGATTTTTTGCAATACTTAGAAATAAAGAATTACATATTTCACTTTATTAGACTGCTTACTCAAAAACTAAGAAAAGTAGTTTTACTACTCGTCATAACACAATATTATTAAGATAGATATAATTTTATAATAGTCACACAATTTTAATATTGTCTGACTAATATTTAATATTTTCTGACTAAAAAAATTAAAGAATAAAGCAAATTAATCAGAATACTGAAAGCTAACAATATTTTAGTTTTTCAAATCAGCTGTTGAATCATCAAAAGAACATATTTTTCGAGCGTCACAGAATTACTAAAACATTCATAAGAAAAAAATTCTACCAAAACAATTAGGTTGAAACATCTGTTTTTCTTTATTATTTTGTTAAATCAATAAATAACAATTTTCTCTATTTTAATGTAAAAACTAAATAAATATTATTAATTAAATCATCAAAAATTAATAGTAAAACATCAGATTTTATACTAGTATACAGTATACACTATAGAAGCAAGGAGAGTCGGACCACGGCGTTTCGACCTAAATATTAGGTATAATCAGCAGCCCGTATTACTCCTGCTCTAGTGGCGAAAATTTATATCATCCTACTAACCGTTTTAACCTCCAAGCTAATTTTGTTTGTGATTCAAGCTTCCAACAGTAAGAATAATGTTTAATATTTTTATTATAGAAAATAAAGAAGTATCTAAATACAAAAAGTAAACAATTATATATATATATTTTATTAGTTTATTTTGAAACACAATTTCTTTTCACACAAAAAGTTCTAATCTCTGCAGGATACACAAAAAAGGATAGCATAATTATTTATTTATTATAATCAGACTGAGACAGATACATAAGTTAACTGACGGATTCAGCTATTACCAGTATAGTATCAATCAAAGGACTTAAATGGAGACAAGGGCGGCGTTGTTACCCGATTGTAGAATGAGTGGGTGCTACTTTTGCAGTTGAATAGACAGTAATAAATTATTTATCTAAATAGTGGGGTTCGCAAATCATTGTAGTTTATTATTATAATTACTTTACATTCCTGTAAGGTCACATTTAAGAATTTCAGATATCAGATAATTGTTTAATATTAAGCTAATTGATTGATATATTAATTCTGTATTGTTTATAAATACTTGTAGCTGAAGGTAGTAGAAACGTTCAAAATTCTATATTTATTTTAATTTAAAATAACCCAGTTCAATTAAGCTATATTCTAAGTTGTATACTCCTAGACTAGGTAAATGATCAATAATAATCAGACCGGTTTTAGTAAATATATATATATTAGAAAATAATATATGTTGATAGACTAAATAGATAATATATTCTTATTCTAAAAATAGAAATTTGTACTTCGGAATAATTTAGTATTCTAGCAAAGTATATTTTGGTATTATAATTATATATTATTAAAAAGTTATTGTAAATTATACTTCAGAAGGATACTTTTAATGTATTAGACATAATATTACCATTTTCCTATATAAATGAAATCTCTTTGTCTGGTATAAAATGTTGTTAGTTTAAAGCATGTCAATCAATGCCTTTTATTATGTAAGTATTTCAAGGTTGTCAAGCAGTGGAAAACATATTTTAACTATTCACATTGAGTGTGAAACCATTTTCACTATAGGTTTTTGTAATTTTTCGTATTAGAATCTTTTAAAACAATATTTGGTATTCTAGGTTTCGGGGAAGTTCTACTATTTGCAATACATAAAAAGCTGTTCTTGTTTAGCTACAATATTGTGAGGCAATTCTTTCAGTCTCACAGCTCACCCTCTGCATGAGCATCAACTGCTGCGAGGTGGACATCTGCGCCGCAGCCATGTAGGCACTGAGCAGGTCCGCCTGGTCCCCAGTTTGCATTCCCGGCCCCACCCCGGGAGTCACAGCCGGGCTCGTCATACCACCCGCAGCAGGAGAGGGGGAGGAGAGCTGGGGGACTACCAGACTACTCGTGATGGGCCCGCCACCACCCGGTGTGTTCGCACTGTTATTGCTCGGTGTGGTAGGGCCCACGAGGGAGGATGGACTGGGGGGGCAGGGATGGGACTGGGACTCGGGAGACTGCCGGCAGCAAGCGGTGGGATAGTCGGGCCCGTGGTGAAAGGGATGCGATTGAACAACTTGAGGTAGTCACCTGGATGGAAGAATTGACAGTAAGGAAGTGATGTACAATAATTGACGAAAAAACAGTGAAATGATGAAATTGAACTATCTAAATTGAGACCATAATAATGTCTTTTTATCTAGTGTTTAAATGACCAACCTAAAGATAAAAATGGGTGAAATTTCTATACATATTATTACTGTCCTGATAGAAGTACAATGCGACAAAATAAATCTCTTGTTGCATTTTGATGAGTAGAAACATGTGTCTTAACAGTCTGTAATATTAGTAAAAACATTTAGGGGCATTTTAACAGTAATATAGCTTACTTTAATATTTTTTGAAAAACCTTGTAAAATCGATGAAAATATTATACACGGGGTTCCCGCCCTGTTTCTCAGATAAAATTTGACAATGTATTTATGACGATAAAAATCATGGATTCAACTAAAAAGCATTTATATTAATAGAATTAACAACAGTTTAAGTTTTAGAATAAACTTAATAAAAACTTACAAAAAAGATCGTATTACAATAATTTAAATTAGAATATAATAGTACAGACAAAAATAGTTTACCGACAATATAATTTTTCACATATCTGGTTTAATATATACTTAATATTAAGATAAAAAATGTATTAATTAAAATGTTATAACAGTTAAAATTATAAAAAAAAGTGCTAGTTAGTTTCAAATGATGACTAATAAGGTAGTTACCGATTAATCAATAATAAATGTATTAGATTACATTTCATGAGAAAATGTTAACGTGAAAATCATTATTTATTTTGTGTTTGTAATAGTTTTACTCACTAGTGTAGTTAATTCAATATTTAATAGTGGTATTTACCTAAATGCGCATAAGCGGCGTCACAATCTCTTTTCAAAAGAAGTACAGGTGTAAAGAATCCTGCAGAAAACCACTTTTTCATTGCCGTATCTGTAAAAGGACCTTGCTCGTTGCCATGGGGATCTTTATAAAACCAATTCTGATCTGGTGGCAGACGATCTTGCTCCTGAAAATTTATTAAATTTTACTTGATATAACCTATATTACTACATCTCAGAAAAAGTAGTATGATGATTAAATAGTGTATTGACAAGCTCGGTAACTTCAAGTAATTGTGAAATATATCTAATTTTAATTATTTTTAAAAGAAACAAAAGTCAAAATAAAAATGTTAAGTATTCAAAAATAAGAAAATAACTCATATCTTTAAGTAATATAAAATAAATGAGCATGCCATTAAGGAGTTAATAATAGTAAAAATAAAATGTTCCTCGCCTTTTTTATTGTTCTACGAAAGTTGAAAAATTATACATATAAAATTAAATTGTTTCATTATCAATAAAAATATATAATAATTATTATTAATCACTGAAAGGTAAAATTAAGTTTCGAAGGTTAGTATAAATGGATGTTATGAATATTGACCTGAGTTGACTAAACAATTCAATATTAGAAAGCTAATACGAAAAGGTGACAATTACGTATCAATTACACCTTAAAATGTTTAAGTTCTAAAAACATCATTCAAACAGTAATTATCTATTTTATAAGATATACCTCAACATAAAATTCCATGACAACGAACCTGTTTTTCTGTTACTAAACTATCGACCCAGTTGAGTCTGTCTTCCATGCCAACATCGTGGTGGCCAGTATGAGTTTCTGCCGGTGACGGTTGTGAAGATTTTTTGGATTCTTGCCCGGAGTCCGGCCTAGCTGCTTTTTCGGAAACCTAATAATGACAAAAAGCATAATACTAAAATAATAAAAATATGATATAAGCAACCTTGCAACATGTTTGCACGGGATAGTTAGTTTTCATAGAATAATTATATAAGAGCATAACTAAAACGGATCGAAAATCTTAAGTAGCCTAGTAATTTTAAAAAGATTTCAGTGTTGCCACTATAAAACAATGTGAAGGAAACGTTACATTGTGCATATTTCACTCTTTAATGTCGTGCGTCAATGGCATTCAACGTACTGTTTCAGAAAAACGTAAACTTATTCAATTAATCTTAACTTAAAACGTTGTTGTAAAAATAAAATATTTTGACATTTTATCGTGCTTTATGCAAGTGGGCGTGTGTAAGTTTTAATGCATATTTCATGAATCAATTTTAATTGAAAAAAACTTTCATGAAAAAATAAAACATGTATGTTAGTCGACAATTCTTATTTTATTCATAATTTGTTATACAACAAATGAAGTAAACATCACTAACAATCAGTTTATAAATTGGAATATTGCACAAGATGCAAGTACAATTTTCATATCCAAGTAAGTTATAATTAGATACGAATGCAACTCAATTGCGATATTGATTTAATGGACATACATAATTTCAACCTCTATAGCAATAGATAAATAAATAATTTACACAACAATATTCATGGTATGTATAACCATTATTATAAACACTGTATGAAACCCATATTTTAATGTGTTACGGAAACTACGCAGTAAACGAAAAAGTACACTTTTAACAACTGTGTCGTTTTCATTTTTTATTATAGTAACTAAAATTGCTGTTCTCTTTTTATACTATAACAAAAAATATGCATAAACAAATGAAAAAGTAGAATGTTAAAAATGTACTTTCCCACGACTTGTTGCGTATTTTCGACAGCACAGTATGCGTAATTTGTCAGAACTGCTTCGTTTAACTATGGACATGCTAATTACTGACATTTTAACTTTCAATATCATCATTTGGAGAGCACTGCTTGTGTATACAGTGACAATGACGTAACAATTAAACAAATATCGTATTAAATATCAAAATACTTACAAAGCATAAGTACGGCTACAGTTATTATAAAAGCTGACCTAACCAAATTTATAAAATAAAGTTATAAATCTAAATTTAATGAAATTAAAACGCAATTACGTGTGCGACAACAACGACACTAATTATTCTGTTTCAAGAATCAATAGTTGTACTAACTGATATATACACATTCCTCCACAACCCTACTCTTTATACACGGGGTGGCCTCAGCACAGCAAGTAAAACCTCACCGGCTGGTGTTCAACCCCGCCTGAGGTACTCCTGGCGGGAGTGGTGACCGGTTTGTCTGACGACGAAGACGGGGTAGTGGCCGGTGGACGATCACCCTCACCAGCCGATTCATCTCTACTTTTGCCCAGCTCAGGAGTCACGTAGTGCGCGTCATAGTATTCGTCATCGTCGTCCACGTAGTTTTGTTCGAATTCGGTTTCCCAGTCCTCCTGCCAAATATCCTCCACCGCTTCTGACTGATAGTGACGCTGGTGAAAACAGTTTATATAACATATACATTATATTGCACCAGTGGTTGACAATACATTAATCTATCCAATTTCACTTTGTGCAAAAAGAACTCTCCCAGTACTGTTAAATTTTAATCTAGTAACTGCACAGTAAAACAAATTCCAGCAAGCCACCCCTGACATTTTCTCACATATATAACAAGACATAGAATGTTAAAAGAAAAAAAACTTAAACAAGAACACATTTATCGTCAATAATGTTTTTATATCTAGTTAATACCAGTAGTAGGTGGGTTGTCGACTCTGGATCACCGCCCCGCCCCCCGCCCCCCATTTTTAAGCACTTTGAATGCTGACCCAGATTCCAACTGTTCAGTGCACTCTAGCTTATAACAAAGAGACACTGTTGCAACTAGAATTCATTCTGCGTCCAGCTCGCCGTACTCGCCTAAACTTGCTAATTATTATATAAAGGCAAAATCCCCTCCCTAAATTTTATTTAAAAAAATTTAAATGCACAGTCGGCATTGAATTAATTCTGCCTCCAATTCCCACCACTAACAGTTGTATAGGTACAGTCGCCAAACTTGCTAATTCACTATATATATTATTTTATATAATGGCAATAAAAATAGTTTCTGGATATAACTGTGAATCGGCTTGTTCTATTAATATTATTAGTATCATTAATTCATAAAATTATATAATATTTGTATAATATATAATCATAGAAACATTTCAAAGTCAATAAAGATTACAACAATTTTAATGAACGAAAAAAAGTATAGTTTTTGTTTAGTTTTATTATATTGAAATAAATCAGTATAGAGGACATTATGGAAATATATGGAAGCATTTGTTCACCAAAATCAGGGAGTTATTAATTCAGTCTAAAGCATTAAGCACTTTTTTGTCAAAAATAAACCAAAAACGTTTGATACTCTCACGTAGAGCTGAATATTAGTCGACAAAAGGAGTATCTTCTTGAATTTTTTCGATCTCTTCTTGAATACGTTCTATTGAATCGTCATATTTCATTTAATCATATCCTTAAATAGTTCAACATATTTTATCATGTTATCTTGTACTCTCTGTTTCAAATCTTTTAATGTTTATTTCTCCCCTAGACGTTTCTGTATTTCCTCCATAATTGTAGTCAGAAGCGTCGATTCTTCCTCTTCCACCTCATTCTCCAACGATTTTATTTATGTCTCCTCCTCTGACTGTATTGATTTCTCATCTGTCTTTAAATAAATTGAGTTTGCTTCCTTGTTCGACATTCGTAGTCGATTTCTAGATGAAATTTTCAACTGTTTGGTTATACAAAACATACAATTTGAATAATATTATTTTTTTCCTTTTTTTAAATGTAGTTTAGTATAAAAGATAATTATCAAACGTTCATTTGATTGGAATAATAAACTATTTTTTAAATTATTATGGTCAATTGCAGTGTGTGTTTTGTTCTATATTGTCCTAATTACTTTGGATTGGTCATATAAGTGAATTTCACCTAATTACCTTGACATTTAATTACTTAAGTGTGTGTTTTACATTAATTTAGATAGTCCGCCATTTAGTTAATTTATAATAAATGTTATATTTTCTTACATGTTAGGCATATTTATCTTATTTTTGGTGTTTAGAATGTCGTTTTGTGATACTATTTGGTTATTGCCATTATATAAAATAGTGAATTGGGCAAGTTTAGGCAAGACTGTATCTATACTACTGTTCATAGTGAGAACTGGAAGCATAATTAATTAAAATAGTAACCATGTCTTTAAGCATGTTAAGTATCGGCAAGTAACAAGTGTAATTTTGTAAAAACAAACTTGAAATATATTTTTTAATAAACAATTAGAGAGGGGGGGGGGGGTTAGAGAGAGGGGGGGGGGGTCACATAAAATTATGAATTGATAAGTTTAGGCGAGTACGACCGTTTGTGGTAAGAGCGGGAAGCATAATGAATTCTAGTTGCAAAATGTCTCTATTTATACTAAGCTAGAGAGCATTGGACAGTCTGGATCTGGATCAGCATTCAAATATAATAAAAATGGGGGGGGGGGATCCAGAATCGACAACCCTCATTATTACTAATACCAAAGAACTTATAAAAAAGACAAGAAAGGGTCATTTCGTATGTTTTAACACTGCAATGTATCACATCTTTAATTTTAGCTACTGAAGTCTAAGTTAAGTTATGTATAAAGCGTGCATTTAGATTTTAAATAAAGGAAACGAGTTATGTGTCAAGAAGACTTTTAAAAATGGTTTCAAATAAATTAAAAGACTAATACATATATACGTAGCGGGTAATATAATAAACATATTTCCTTATTTTCAAATTATTTTAAATATTAATAGTGAATAAACATATCAGACATTAGACGTTTGTATGTTGAAAAATGTTTCATCTGCTGAAATTATTTAGAATTATAGTGTTTAAGGACCTATAAGTAATATTATAATTTTTATGATTGGCTTACAAAGAATTATTGATTATTAATAATTATTTCATCCATTATTTATTCGTTAAAAAATATTTTAGTAAAATACAAACAATACATCAATTTAACTTTACCTATATTTATAAATATATCATATTAATTTGCTAGAAATTAGTACTACTTGTTTATTTTTAATTTAAAAAAATAACAGTATTTTGTAATTTCTATATTTATAATTGCGGTTTAAATCAAATAGGAAGAAATGTGTATTGTGTAACAATAAATACGATTAATGATCAACAAGCTGTGTTCAACTTTGTTCTGTATAACCCTAACGGTGATTTCTCTTTTAAATACTGATTTAGCTTCTTCACTCTTTTCTTGACAATATGAGTTACAAACTGGCAATGTGACACTGCGACCCTTGTCATTTGTATTCAATTGTATAGTAAAAAATAAAGATACAGTACACGTAACCTTACAAATATACTATTAAAACATATATGAACGTAGAGAAATTTGGATAGCGTCGTTTTGTCAACAGACCAAACCGACACCTATCGAGAACAATGTCTTAATTTCGTAGCACTTTACAACACACGATCTAAACCAATAAAAGAGAAACCACTTTGAATACGATTTTACTTATAGTATTATGACTATTGTATTAGATTAGAGAAATTTTGGACATTATATGCCTTCGCTAGTCAACAATTAGAATCGTGTACTAGGTTAATTGGTAATATTTCCACGTATCATATTATAATAACATTATAAAAATCATCTCTTTGGGTAATTACAAACTAATATACATACTTAAAACACAATGTTATGAATTAGGACCAACTTTACAGTTTAAAAACCATCTGTTACATTTTAAATGTTTCGAAGCTACGAACAGAGTGATTCGATAAAAGAAAAATTACTTTCTTTATATTAGAATTATACACATTCGAATTTATCATTCATAGTTTAGAACTTCATTCGTTATTAAGACCATTTCGATCAACTAATTTATTAATGATGATACCACAGTATAGGCACAATAGTATATAGGCACCGTAGTATAGGCACCGTAGTATAGGCACAATTTAATTTTTATTGATAATATTAACTTACAATAAATTATAATCAACCGATTATTTTAATGAACTAGAAACTACAATAAAAATGTGCACTTTAAAAAACAATATCGATTAATATTATTACCTACTAAAAAATTGTAAAAAGTACCTTTGATATGTATGAACCTGACGAATCAAACGATCCCATTGCATTCTTTGGATCTTCAGCGGACGTACTCCATTCAGGCAGTGGTTGATTTAGGTCATCAAATTGCCGACGTGCCCCGCGATGTACATGATAATTCTAAAATAGAAATGTCTATCAAGTAGGCTTCTGAATATACGCGTCTCAAACAGAAAACACAAATCAATTTTCTTCCGTTTTATAAAATACACATACCGATAACCTCCAATATAAATGTACATAAATTTTTTATATCAAATAACTACAGAATAGAATAACATTATTAATAATCAAGTAACATATTTAATATAAATTAATAGTATTTAAAATAGTGATAAATAGTAAATGTATGGCTAAAGTCCAAGTTTGTTAAATCCTTTTATCTGACAAACTGTAATAAAAAACAAACAAAAATAATATTTCAGGTTAATTTTAATAATAATATAATAGTAGATTATAAATGTTAACTCAGTCGATTATTTAACTAAATAATATACATTGTCAGGATAATCAATCACACTCAAAAAAGAAATGTATTGCATGAATTTATATTATTGAGCTCAAATAATTTTGTTTTAAGTAAATAAGCTATTTTAAATTGGAGTTTTCAAGTCACGTAACTAATGTTTTATTAAAATAGACACACGAAAATAGAAAACACTGTGGCCAAGTATTTATTGAAAATATTACGAAAATGCTTTACCTAATTCACTTTTAGATAAAAAGTTTGCACAATATAGAAATTAATTAAAAATTTAACTAATTCAGAAATATAGGCGAGTAGGTTAAGCACACAGTATAAGTTGTAACATTTTATTTGGTATTATTTTGATTTCTACAATATTTAAACAATAAAACCAGATCATTGAAGGCATATTTCAGGGGCGACTGAATTAAAGCAGAGGTAGTGTGTGGGTAGGTAGTGCTTACCCCGATCACTACTTCTTATTAAAAATTGAACGAATGTAACGCTCAAATAGAGCTGTGGGAAGTAGCATTACCTACCCCCGGAAATGTTGACCGAATAGAAATTTTACTTGGAGGTAATGTAGGTAGCTAAATTAGAAACAGCTGATTTAGTTTAACCAATAAATCACAGTAATATCCGACATTAATTTTTATTACACTGAAATCCAACAGTAGTGACTTTTCTGTTGGGGTTGGTTCTATTATGTATAAAATAAATGCTAAAAGAAAACGTTCAACGGACTTTTCTAAAAAAAATAAAATACAAAATTAGTAAACTTTTGTTCACAATATGATTATTTGCTTAGTAAATGTTTAACATCAATAAATATTCAAATAAATAAAGAAATTTACCGAAGTCGTTACCGATGTCAAGGCAATAAACATACACTATTCATTAAAATACGTATTCAGATCTTCTTGTGTTATATACTAAGGATAATAGTATATAATATATAACTAAGTATAAAAAGTAAGAATATTTAATTTCCTATTATTTACATTGACTTCATTATAACAAAATTGAATTAGATATTTTAGATAATTTTATTTATTGAAATATACCAATAATATATACTTTTTTCAATAAAAAGTCTATCTAAGTAGGTTAATTTTTAATTATTAGATCTCTTTCGTACGAGATTAAATTCGCATAGTCGTCTCATAGTCTCATTTAAGTACAAGTATATTATATAAATGCCTATATATTGATAAATTTGGAATCGCAAAGTAGGTTTACTATTAGTGTAGCTATTGCTATATAACATAGTAGCCTACATGTATAGTAAATAGTAGTTATTAGTATAGCAAATAGTAGCTATGTTTATTATCACAAAAGAATATTATATAAATTATATATAAAATATCTTATTAATTCGCATTCCTTTTTGTTTCGCTTCTATATGAAGTTTTTCGCGTTTATCATCGAGGTAATACACATCATTTGTCTGTTTCTGTCATTTATTCTTCTTAAATATACGTTCAATTCAATATATCAGCTGGCAATCGCCAAATTACGAAATATTTAAATAATAAAATCACTACTAACTGTTAATCGATCTATAACTTGAAAATATATAACGTCGAAAATGTAACATAAAAAAGCAATATCCATATCGCTAAATGCGAAAATATCACTACCTCGCACCACTAACCCTGCTTTAACTAGAAGTAGAGTTCGGAGGTATTGGTATCCTACCTCTAGACTTACCTCTGCTTCTATTCGGGCTTACTTTTGTAGAGGTAGGTAACAATACCTTCCACCACACTACCTCTGGATTCCATTCAGTCAAACTACGTTACCTACATCGAGGTAGCTTACCTCTGCTTCCATTCGGTCGCCCCAGAGTGCTGCCAGTTTTAACACTATCCAAAATTAAATGTACTTACTGACTGAACATACTTCTTCCTTAAATATGTATAAAAACAGTACCATATGCTATTCACAATTTAAAGAGAGACACATATATAATTCAATTCGATACTTTTTCAATGTTATAGATCGAGACTCAAGAAAACAATTGAACTGAAAAATAAATAAAAGCTGTATAAAGTAGATAATTGCGTTGAGCTTTCGTGTATTAGTTTATCAAAACATATAATCACGATGCACTGATAATACACACACAATAAACAATTATTTAATGGATTATCCATTTGTAGCGCATCAGATGGTTATTTGTTTTGATAGTGTCATCCAAAAATTCAACAGTTATCTATTTTACTCAGCTTTCGTCTTATGTTTTCTTCTGATCCAGCGCTGTTTTTTAATTATTTTATATAATTGATCTTTTAGAATTGAATAGCTAATAAAATTGAACTCACCTGCCGGCCCCTTTCCCCACCACTATTGGAGCGTTGACGCCAACTGCCCCTGATTCCACCGGTCCCCCCGCTTCCACCCCCTTGACCGGGGACCGGTCTGTTGTCCCTACGACGCCAATTGGTGTCTTCTTCACTTTCACTTGGGTGACGCTGCCGATGGCTGTGTGCCCGACGCCAGTCACCCCCTTCATCTTGGCCGCCCGGTCCTATCGCTTCTACTGTCCCCGGATCAACATAGGACGACTGGTAACCACGACCGCGGTATGATCCACCACCACGTGACCTGTACAGATGTAATAAGCCTTCGCTGAGTGTGTATACGCTTGCCTATAGGAAAAGTGTTTCAAATTCCGCCTTTATAAATGATGTTTCTCAATTTCATAAATAAAGACTGGCAACTTCACTATGTAGAATTTCAAAACACGAAATGGCTTCGGTTGGAAAGATAGATTCAGTTACCTAGAAGGGGTGAGGTAGCCCAGTCGGTTAAGGCGCTGGTGACTGAGTGTGAAGGTAGCGGGTTCGAATCCCAGCAGTGTACATTATCTGTCCCTGGCAGACAGCTGTGTCTGTCGAGTGTTTAGCAACTTTTCTGAGTTTGTTCAGAATGCCAAAAATTGTTAAATCGTCACCGAAATGTTTGTGGCAATTATAAAGCCATTTAAAAAATAAAATAAAAAATTGGTTTCGATGTCAGGTCTAAATGTTCCTGTGAAAGTTGAGATTAGTGTTGGATTTAGTTTTGAATAATCCCCAAACTCTTGTCCCTATGAGTGGCTAAAATCGCTCTATCTAGGGCAAACTAGCCACATATAGTATGCCCAATATATGGATTTTTATTTATACATTGATGGTGTTTCTAATTATTTCTTTTTTAGGTTAAATATATAAATAAAATACGAGAGTTACAATACATTAATCTACTAATTGATATCAAACTATGCATGCGACAGTAACAACATTAACATACGATAAGCATAAACGTGTACAAAGCTATACAAACGTATACAAAGGTGTACAGAAGTGTACATTAGTGTACATAACTGAACATTAGTGTACAGAAATGTATATAACTGCGCAGATGTATACAGAAATGTACGTAAGAGTACAGAACTGTACAAATGTTTACAAAAATGTAGAACAGTGTACAGTAACAGACAGACTAATGTAGATATACATATATATATAACAAATATAATCTAATCAAATTGGTTTGAATAAATTATTCTTCCTGTAAATTATTGAATTTTAAAAGGTGGATTTTTTTCAATTTTATATTCTCGATTATAATTTCAGATGATAATTTTTAATAAATAGACTTCCAAATTTGTGATAATTTAAATATACTCGTGTTTTTGTATTGTATTACTTACATAAGTGACAAGCAAATGAATTGTTTGAGATTTATTCAACAAATTTAATTATTTATAAACAGCATTGGTGATTTGGATAATTAAATTATAATTAATATAATGATATATTTACGATTAGTTAAGGTGACAGTCTCTTTAGCGTTAATAAAACATAACAACATTATTTATAATATTTCTGCATTAAGATTTAAGATTAGTTTTAGAATCTAAGATCAGTGAATATTTTAATGACTTGTTGAAATTTTACATGTTTTTATCTATACTACTTTAATGTTAAACAGTAGTGTAATATTGATTTTTAATATTTTACTGCAAAGTTCATTCAGTAAATTTAATAAGTGTTTCTTTATATTTAGCAAATACGTATTATTCATATATTAACTAAGTTACCCACTATATGTTTGATTTATTTATTTTTAATATATATTTATTTCTAGCCCAAGATGCTAATAAAGGAACACTTGAAACGTATACATATGTGAAAACTTGGAACACAAAATAATGTATTTTATTACAATAATAAAACCTATTCTAGCTAGATATCATAATTAATGTTCTTTTTACTATACAATTAGCTGATCCATTCAATATTTAGCTGTATGTATGTATATAATGCGTATGTACGTAAATAGAGAAGAGGTAACATACCGTATACATATCAAGATAGTTATTTTAGTAACATTCAAACTTACTTTGACGGTACAAATCATCACCAACTAAAATCGGCATCCATTTTGTAAAATTTGTATAATCAATGCAATAGGTCCACGTTTTAAAGTTACCTTAGTAACAGTGTACACTAACCTTCAAGTAACCTTAGTAACAGTACAGACTAACCTTCAAGTAACCTTAGTAACAGTGTACACTAACCTTAAAGTAACCTTAGTAACAGTGTACACTAACCTTCAAGTAACCTTAATAACAGTGTACACTAACCTTCAAGTAACCTTAGTAACAGTGTACACTAACCTTAAAGTAACCTTAGTAACAGTGTACACTAGTCTTAAAGTAACCTTAGTAACAGTGTACACTAGTCTTAAAGTAACCTTAGTAACAGTGTACAGGACTAACCTTAAAGTTACCTTAGTAACAGTGTACACTAACCTTCAAGTAACCTTAGTAGCAGTGTACAGGACTAACCTTAAAGTTACCTTAGTAACAGTACAGACTAACCTTCAAGTAACCTTAGTAACAGTGTACACTAACCTTAAAGTAACCTTAGTAAC
>JAUZND010000098.1:0-14404 GCA_034780555.1 Coelogynopora nodosa | reverse complement strand
CCAGAAAATGTTTGTAACAAACATTAATGTAGGCCTATATATAATTATATTGTTGCTCATATATTACATATAGTAACTCAGGGGCGGATACAGGTTTTTGTTAAGGGGGGGTTTAATTTGTAGGGCCGAAGGCCCAACAATTTGGGGGTCTGTGAGCGAAGCCCCCAGCGGGGTCCAGGGGGGAGCCCCTGGTTAGGGGGGCGAAGGCCCCCGAATTTTTTTGAGGTATTAAACCATGCATCGGGCATGGAAAACCATGTAAAAGGGCAGGTGTTTGGACACCCTGGACACCCCCCCCTGGATCCGCCCATATATTACATTTATATATATAAATAATTTATATATATAAATGTAATATATATAATATGTAGGACATAATAATATGTTATATATAATATATGGTTGTATTAAAACATGGTTGTGATTGTAATGAATATCACTACCATAAATTAGTACACAAAACAGAATTTCAGTTTGTTCCTTTGCAATTAAAAAAAAACTATTTGTAATTGTAAAAATGAAAGATAATACTAATAATTTAAGATTTTGATTTCTTGGTATATCCATAGTAACTATTTTTTTTATTTCGCTAGATATATAAATGCAAGGTCTTGAATTATTATTTATTAAACATTTTATACGTTAAACGTTTTAATGAATTTTACAAAAATATACAAAAACTCCTATCAAAACTTCTATATTATACAAACTTCGAAACCTATTGTTACCAATCATGACCAACCCATCGAACCTTCATAGCACTTTTATATTTCATTAGAATTGAAGTCTTGGTATAGTATACCCTACATTCTTACTTGTACAATTAGTATAGACGTTCATTACTCGGTCCTCCGTTACTGTCCAGTAATGTATTGGCTTCTAGTCATTTAGCTTCTATACAATGTCCTATAGATACATGACGTATAGGTGGATAGATAATCATCACATTCGTTTCCGCGCTTTGCAATTTGAAATATTTACATTTTTAAAGGCATATGTATATTCAAATGACTCACGAAGAGGGGATAACAGAAAAAGTTTGATTGGATTCCAAATTCCTTTTCACAGCGTGTTATGTTGTTTACATAGTAAACCTACTTGTTTACAATATTTTTTCTTGTGAGGAGCAATAATCCAATTAAAATTGTATTAGTAAGTGTGCTGTCTATATGGCTAGGGCCTAATATTGAATCGTTTTTTAATTCATCTACTCAAAGTATGATACGATATTAATAATCCACCACAAAACCATTAAAACTTTATTATCTATGGTTCTACGTATTTCTATTGCAGAAAATTAAGATGTAGTTAAAATTCATTATTAAATTATTAGAGATAGTTGAAATTCAATTATAAATTAAATTGAATTTCAGAAAGAATAATTTTAAATAATTAATTTTCTTGTCAATTTAACTTAAAAATTAACATTATTTTCTATATTTTTAAATATTTATTTAAACGAGCAATCATTATTTTAAAATTAACAGTTTTGTTGTTAACTGATACTAGTATCAACAGCTTCCTCGTCCAACTAGCAAATTACTAAAAAAGGAAATTTTAATTCCTGAACCGGAATATTTCAAAAGTATTATATTATATTTGAATTGTACAATTTAATACGAATACACAATTCTAACATTTTGAATAGCCTACCCCATAAAATTGACTTTTGGAATATGATTTTAGATACTTTTAAAAATTATTACATAACTAAGGGTAAAGTTTCACATACACAATAAGTTATTAAAAATTGTAATTAATTTGTTTTATCATAGAATTGAAACAAATAGCATGTGTACATATTTATAGTAGCATAACTATTGTGAGATAAAATAATTTTTGAATGAATAATATTAAATTGTGTAATAGTAAAGTTTATAAAGCATAGCCTGTTTCAACGAGTTAATATTTGTATCAATAATTGTATAATTTTTTTTAATATATTTATATTGCTATCAATCCTGGTACTATATATCAATTGGCTAAAGTTGATGAAAAATATCATCTTTTTGATTGTTTCTAACATAATATAGCCTACAGCGTTATTAATGTCCATAATAAACAAAACTGACAGATGCCGAACATATTTTGCTGTGTTAAATTTATATTCTGAAACTATATTAGCACTTACAATCGATGTGTTTTCATTAAAACTTCTAAATAATTTTATACTTTTTAATTGAATAATTATTTTTAAAAAGCAACTAATTATTAGCTTATCAAATTTGAAATTATATTTTATAGTATAATGAATGAAATTAATTGTTAATAAAATATAATTGAAATAATTTGATAAAAGGAAATGAAATGAAATGAAAGAAAAGAAAATTGTATTAAAAAGACAATATTTTAAGGATATTTTAAAATATGAAATTACATTATAGTATAATAATTAATCAGTGGTAATTTATTTAAAATTAGAATTTGTGTTAAAACTTTTTAATTAAGTTTTAGTTTCAATACATATTTAATTTCAAAATCTACTTTATTATATATCGCTTTGTATATTCAGATATAGTTTTATAATAGAAAATATAATATATCACTAAATCCTAATATTCATTTCTATAAAACATAGTATTACTCGCCTGACAACCAAAGATAATACAGGACAAAGACCGGAAACTCTAATAGAAAATGATCACGTGACTAGAGATTAGTCGGCCACTTTTTTAGAGAAAAATTTTTTTCCACTAAAATTCTCTATTCTTTAAAGAATTATTCCAGAAGTTTATTTAAATAAATTTTAACCAATAACTGTCGTTTATCACGACTTTGCGAGTTTAAAAAAATTAATTAAAAAACTGTAATATTATAAAATTAAATTGTAACAAGCATATTTAATATATTTTTATAATATTTTTTTCTATTATGAAACAAAACAGTTGAAATTATTTAATACAATTGTATGTACTGAAATTTAACAACATTACTGTTTAAGAGGATTATAATTTTAACGAATAAGCATTAGTTAAAAAAAAATATTCTCAAACTTTTAGAATTAGATGTTTATTTATGTAAAAATATTTTGGAATGTTTTACAGTGATTACTTCTCTCAATTTCAAAATTTGGTGATATTATAAAGGAAATAATTACAACTCGTTATATTCAGCAAGACTTGAGCTGTATCAATATTTTAAATTAAATTGAGTAATTAGCACAATATATAAATATACGTATATTATCAACCAATAATATATAGGAGTATATGTAGTATTATTATTAATATCCTGTATCTTAGATGATAACCCAATATATATTAATATATAAATTAGGGTTCCTTAAATCTAGGGAGTGATATTAAAATCAATATTTTCGTAATGTATTACTAAATAGACTATATATACAACAGCAATAAAACTGATCGTTTATTATAAACGCAGATATGTACACTAAGATTCTAAATTTTCTTTTAGATGGATTAAAGGTATAACGTAGCTTTAGAAAACTTTTCAATACATCCATCATATTGAGCACTAACTGTCTGCCATGGATATCGCTATTTTTTTTATCAACACTGTGTTTCGGGAGATAAGTTTCGATTTATTTTACAAAAAATAGAATGATTACTTTAGTATTGATCCGTTCTCTGGAAAATTTAGCTCCGAAGACAACATCTTTATAGACAATCTTACGTCAAGATAGCGTCCAAATGTTTTTAGTATTCTAAAAAGCTGAAAAAACAAGTTTCTTAAAATAATTTTAAACCACTTCACTCGATCCCCTATATAGGAGGATTAAATTAAATAGTATTAATTTGATTGTTATTATTCTGTTTGATTACTTTTTATATACAATTTAACATATAACAATTAAGCTTTTCCCACATTTTATAAGTTTATTCTATATAATATAATTAAATAATTATATATATATGTAGCCTATGTTTAAAAGTATTTTGAAGTGGTAATGGTTTTTGTATTCATTATAGATAAAATATTTATCTGTTTTTAATTATGTTTTTATGTAACATACGTATAGCTGCTGCATTTGTGTTACAAAATTGTAATAAACGTTTATTATCTTTTGTTTGAACACTTTCAATGGTAGCCAATGGTTACTATTTCCGCTTTTCCGCAGCATTTGTAGTTTATGATTTCTATTCTACATCCGAATTCTGTCTTTCTATTGTGTATAACTTAATGAAGCAGTAGTTGATAAATTGATAATTTTATTTATAATTAACAACACAACTGTACTGTATTTAATTTAAATTTATATCTCGTATGTGATCACATTTTACTTTATTATTATTTGTAGGGATTTATACAAGATAATTAAAAAATTGAGATACACTTAAAAAAACGTGAGTTTAAAAAAAAAGTTTAGTGCAAACTGTTCATATTGTATTTTATATATTATATATATATATGCTTAATGTAAGCAATTCCTCCCTGTCTGAATTTGTATATATATAATTTATAAAATATAATATATAACTCATTAATAAATTAATGTAAACTCAATAAATACTCTGTTCTGAAAATTCGTATTAATTCTAATTTAGCGAGGTTTAAAAATAATTTAATCCTTTACACGGTGTTGCGATGTATTTAATTACTCTATGTTTTGGAAATCAGTTAGAAAAGACACGTTATGTAAGTTATACATAAACAAGAAGGTTTCAATCATGGTTATGTTGTTTTTCATAAAAAAAATTGGTTTTGTTTTCCCCGCAAAAAAGAGAACTATTTATTTAAAATATATATATATTTCAAATAATGTAATTTATATTACAATTTTTAGTTAGTGTAAATATTATATTTATAAAAATATTATACACAAATGTAGTTAGTGTAGTCAATAATGTTCAACGTGTTTTCCTTGTGCTTCAAGGCATTTCCTCAAGCGTGAAATCCAATTCGAAGTAGCTCTCTGAATTACTTCTTGAGAAATAGACTGAGTTCTACAGATCGGTTGAAATATTCTTCAAAATTTCTATGGTATCAATCTCAGATTGTAATGCTTGTAATTTTTTCAGCAAAATACTCCAAATGCAGAAGTCCATCACGTGAAGGTCAGGGCTTTTCGAGGGCCGTTCATTTGGTAGAACGAAGTTCAAAGTGTTTTGATGTAGCCATTCTGCAGTATTTACAGCTGTGTAGTGTCAGTCTTGGCTCCATCTTGCATCCAAGTTCAATCATTCCCATCCATGACTCTGTTGATATCAGCAAACATTTGAGGGAGCATTTCATCTCGATAAAAATATTGATTAACCATTTTTTTCTTTCTTCGGTATTGTGGAACATTCTCTTGACCAACAGAATCTCCTTCAATAAAACGTTTTTCTTTTTTGTCATGCCAAGACACTGCGGCATATGCCATAACAGACTTTTGTTGCTTCACGATACATCCTCTCATTTTGAGAATTTAGTGCTGCTTTAAGCTTAAGGTGACTTCATCAGAAAACCAAATTTTTCTCAATGAATCTTGAAATCTGGTATGCATAGCCTGCCACTTCACAACACGGGCTTTTTTGTTGGTGTGCAGATGACAAAAAATGAGTCTTTATTCTTCTACATGTATATAGCATTTTAGATGAAATGCTTTGAATTTTCGAGAAACTATTCCTTTAGAAATTCCTGTTTGTGACACTATCTATCTTTGATTTAAATGTTTATTTTTTTCGTTGGGTCGGGGAGGTGACCAATTTTTTCTGTGCGACCGTTTCCTCTTTTACGTCTAGCGGAGTACATCTGGACCGTGTGCTCTGAGCTTATTTAGTGTGGAATAAAACTGTTTATTAGTAATTTCAACAAAGAAATGGGGAAGAACTTCTAAACGCTTTTTTATGCCCTAAGTTTAATGCTCGATTTTGAACAGGTTAATAACATTTTTCGCTGAAAATCAGATAATTATGGCATATTAATTCTCTTAAATAAAATTAATGTACAATCTACTTACACTTTTAAATCAGTATTTGGAAAAATTCCAAATCGCTATAGCAATAGGAAATTCTAAAAATAAAATGTTATTTCGAGTAAATCTTTAAATTTAAAAAAATATAAATTAATAGTTTCCATTTTTGTGGGGAACCCAGCCTGTATTATAGGTCGATTGATTAAAATTCCTAAAGTTGATCATCATTGAAAAATATCTAAAAAATGAAAATTAATTACATTAAAATTTTCAATATCTGATTGATGTTTGTGCACAATTAAAATGATGTATTGATTCCAATAACATCTTTGTTATATATATTAGTAACTACATAGTATAAAATATATTCTGATCAGTAAGCTTATAAGAATACTACTGAAATACTGCAGAAAAAATGCAGTGTTTGTCGAATAATTTTATAAAATTAGATTACAAAACGGAAATTAATTAAAGCATATATATAATGAAGTCACAAAAGTAACTAAATTTAAATCAGTTCAGTGAAGATGACGGCACAGATAGAACGTCAAGGTTTTGCATCAAGGTTTTTTGTTATTAACACCATTATGGAGTCTTCCCAGTTTATTATATGATCTATAATATTAAACTGTGTCGCATGGTGATACACAAAAAAAATTTGATAACATTTAATTTCTTGACAGTGAAACCTTTTAAATGAGGCAACTGTTTTATTTAATATTATAACATTGAGATCCTCTTTCTTTTTAAACCGATCTTGTTCAGTTTAGTTTGTTATGCACTCGACAGAAATGCAGACACTTTCATATAAACTTTCTTATAGCCATCCACCAAGCTATATTAAACTGGGGAGAATAGGTTTTTCTCTTCTTTTTGTTTATATACCCTTAGATCAGTAGATTTTATAGTTACAAAATAAAACGATTTTCTTATACCTGAATAGCAATAAGCTAATTTTATTCAAATAGGCTAAAAACTATAATTTCTTATATTGTTATATATATAGAGTTGTGCATATTTATACATTATGCATAATCGCCAATATTATATATATATATATATATATATATATGATCTATGATACAAATAGAATAAACAAGATGTATAAGTATATGTTAGACCGAATAAATTGGCTTAACTGTGTCAATTTCAACTTTCATGCGTCTCCAACCCTCCCCTCTCTTCCATTCGAATATAGGAGAGTTAGTCTTCTGTGCGGTTGATGGATGAATAAACAAAAGATCGACCATCAACTGGTGAGGGAATTGCCTCTAGACATTTTTAGTTCGTCATTATCTACAGGAATGTTATTTTTAACATTTAATCACTCTAAGATTGATAATAATCAGTTTCCATATCGATATCCACACTGTCATCCGAAAAACTATAATAAGAGTTTTTGCGATTTCACCACTGTGGTAATTGCTTTTACTAATATATATGTAAATATTTTCTTCTAAGAGACCATTTTTTTTCTAAAAACGTACATATGCTTTGTTTATTTGAGATAAACGGACAAAAATCGTATAATCCATTCGGCGGCACTGACAATATGATCACCAATGAAATTTTCTTTAAAATATTTAATGAAAGTTTTAGAGTAAAATATGAGATTTTTCATTAAATTCATTAAATTATAATATATTGTAACATTTTATATAATACATTTTTAAATAAAACTATTTGGCTGTAATTTTTTCACATGCTCTATTATTTTTGTAAATGTTGCGTGCATAATTATGTACCAATTCTATTATAACTTTAAAGTAGGTAAATAATATAGATTGTCAAATTTAAAATACACAATAAATCGTGGACATAACTTAATTAATATATTTGCACCAGAAGAATGACTACATGGATAAAAACGCGTTAACGAAATATTTATGTTATAATGTTGTATATTGAAATTATAATTTCAATATGACAATCAACGAATAGCTTCTTATTTATTTATTTGACATTAGAAGATATTTGTTTCATATATATATATACAATATTTTTGTAATTACTCCAAAGTTTGGAATCCAATTTTCCAGATTCCAGCTAGCCTTCGGAAATAACTTTTTTATACAATCATTTCAAAATGACGAAATTAGGCAAATAAATGTCAGACTCCATATATGGTATATACTGATATCTCATATATAATATGCGAAGCACTCTAAAATTGCGAGCTTATTGAAACATGCACGCCTCTGCCTACTCGAACAGCAGTGCATGGCAAATAATTATCCGTCTTGAATATTAATTTGAGCAGTATTTGAATTTGAGAATATATATATTTGGTGTGTTCCTTCACCTTACATTGATAGGTATATATTATGTGAATCTGTGCCAAGAATAATCGTCATCTTTTTCTTCGTACTTCGGGAGGAAAAATAGAAGCAGCAATTCTCTCCCCCCTTTAATTATTATTTGTGGTTATACTATATAAATAACTTTCCAAATCACGGCGGTGTGTGCACGCGTGTCTTCCATTTATTACCGTATATAGTATATAGATCTGACTTGACTCCCTTTTTTATGAACTCTGCCGGAAAATTAAATTACTCGCAAGAAAATCAATGTTGCCTATACTAGTATTATAGTGCGTGTTGACATTTAACTGCGTTTGGCAGCAGGAAAGTTATTATAGCATGCTAGGTTGTTAACTTCGCTTGAAGAAATGTCTTTTCTTTGAATTGTTTTTCTTGATATAAAAACTCTGAAATATATTCAGTATTCAGTAAATATATCGTACATTTATGAAAGAAATAGTTTCACTTGAAACTGCTAAGAGAACAACCTCTTTATACAATTGGGAATATCGGATTAAATGTTTAACTCGGGCAAAAGAGCTTATCGTTTTTTATGTTATATACCTCAGTTTGAGTCTCAGAAACAATGAAGGGAGAATTGTTTTTTTGTTGTTGTAAATTTGTTAACAAATCGTTTATTATATGTTTGGATATTCATTAAAAGTTAATCATTAAACGAAAGAGTACTTCATCTAAATGACCACTCAAAAATTGAAGTATTATATATATATTTTAATTAAAACATTACCATATTTCATAAATTTTTTATTTTTTTAAAATAAAGTAAGAAAGCTGCGAGTAATAATTAATCTAATATTTCAGCTAATTCAAATATTTTAAATAATAATATTTAAGTTTATAAAATAAATATTATTTCAATGATATATTTTCAACATCCATTATTGCCCGCGATACAAAAAAAACAACTGAAAAACAAACCACCCAAAAAAAGTGACTTAATAACTTCTAACTCTAATGTTTTAAACATTGACGTATTAATTGTTACTCGTAGTTTATTGGCTTTCTTACTTTTTTTTAATGTTTGAATCTGGTTGTTACAAATAAATATGCAAATATATCCCCGCAATTTATTGTTTCATTAGACCTAAATTAGCTCTGATATCGGTACTTAAAATAGATTTTAGGTTTTTACCAAATAACGGCTTTAATTGTTATACAAAATGTGAATCAAATTAGGGAACACGTTTATTTGTATTAAAAAGTGTATCTGTTTCATATTTTAACTCCCAACTGTAAACAGATCAAGTATCAATACAAATTTAGATTCAAAATGCTCCTAGATACATAATTATTAACTATGGTTAGTGTACTATATATTGATGTATAAGTTTCAGTATGTCCCGTGTTATGTGAATTTGATAACTTTCATTGTATTTTTGAACGAAAATTATGCAAATTATGTAAAGAATGTCTATGCAAAACATAGACAAATTTGATAATTAAATCAATTTAGTTTAAAAACAAAAGTGGAATTGTATTTTTAGAAGTGAATTACTATTTTCCCTTATCGTCCTAAATTAATAAGTGTACATTTATTCTGAACTTCACACTTTATAGTAAGCTATATTGTACGTATATATTTTGTGACATTATAAAGATAAAAAGAGCCAACATATAATTTTTTAGTCACCACTTTCCATTTTTCAAAAAGAGAGATAACTTAAAATGATTGATGCGTTTTTATTTATGATCTGCTCGTTCTATGGTTATGTTTTTGTCTATCGAAATTGGTGGACTGTCTTTTAAATATTGTTACATAAGTTTGTTACTATTTGGCAAACGCTTTCAAAATGTCTAAGTATTGTGCTAATTTTATTTTTGTTCAATGTTGTCATATACTATATATAGCCTATACTCTAAACCATGCAAAATCTCATATGAATATAATTTTATATTGTATGTTCCGCAGTGATGCTTTTCCGTAAAATGAGCAACTATGTACTATATTATATAGATATATTAATTATAGCTGATTAAGTATAGTTTTATCTTCAACAATTTTGCCCATTTTGTTAATAGAAAGTTCGATATAATTATTGAAAAAGTTTATTCAAGAAATATCTCAGTATTATTTTGTACACATCGTTTATTGATTTTAAACTCGTGATAAAGAATCAATTCTTTGAAGTCTGAATTTCATACTTTACTAGATAAGAAAAATTACTTCAATCGATTTAATATTTGTTGGACATTATTTCGTAGACAATATTAACACAATTATAATATTGTATGATATATATATATATATTATGTGACATGTTGTGCCAAAATTGTTTGGAGTGCCGATTTAAATCAGAATGCATTTACAGTGAAAATATGGAATATTTATTTAATACCATGGAGTTCCAGTAAATTATTTGCATATTTTTAATTGGTAATAATTTTTGTTATTAATTTATTATATTTATTTAATTTATACTTATCGCGACTGTTTAGTCAGCTTACAACACACACTCATCTTATAAAACTAATTTTTATAATTACATACTATATACCACGATACTAATGTAAATTGTGGTGGGGAAGAAATTACAAATCAAATGCGCAATTGCTGCATGTATGCAGAATTAATAAAACTAAAAGTCGCTTCTGGATATATCGGCTATCGTCATAATGTAAACAATACATAATCATATCGATTTTTCGACATATCGAAGGCGTATTAGCCTTGCGATTGCATGTACATATACATTGATTGATAACAGCCGATATATTTATATATATATATATTTTTATATGCATATCGGTTAACATTCCAATGTCTTTGGTTAATACATAACCATAAAACCGTATTTTATTATATACTGTTCAGTTGGTAGTTAATCGTTTATAAAAGGTCACGCGGAAGCATAAATTCTAAGACATATATTATGGTTGTTACTAATATTAGCGCACATAACAAAATCTTTAACATGAAATTATTTTAGTGATTAATTAATTAATTATAAAGATATATATATAGTATATATAGCTACATTTAGTTTTATTACTCTATATTTTAATTATAGTCATAACTGATATGAAAAATATGTTTATTTTACTATATTATCATTTTTATCTATTTTCATTGTGTAATGTGTAAACGTGTATATAAATTGAATCAACCTAGAGAATGCTATTATTATTCTTGGGTATTTGTAAAACAAATGGGGTTACAAATAATATGAGACCATCAGTTTCTTTTTACATAATTAAGTGTATATTTGCTTTAATGATTAGAAATACATAATTTTTCAAGAGGAATATTGTCAATGTTTACGAGAAAAGTAAATGTTACAAATCAGTTATATAGGATTATTCACTATTTAAAAAATATTGTTTTGTAATATTATTCAGAAGGTAGGAAAAAAAGGTGATCTCATCATCATTTATATGGCCTACATAGCCTATTTGAACTACTTATAAGCAATATATTACATCTATGTAGCTGGCCTAAATGAGATTGTTTGTTATTATTAATATCTTAATTGACAATAGACTATATGTTAGTTATATAGCTCAAAATTTTACAACATAACATTTTAATTTTAATTAGAGTAGAATTTAGCGATAGATGATGATAAGTTGAACATCATAATGTAATACGTAAACGATTTATACATATATATATAAGTCAAAAATACATTCACGTATAACCTAGATTGACCTCATAAATATCGACATATGTACTTTTGATGTGTGTAATAATGTTTTCCATTACAATTATTGACAGTTGAACATTCGTGCTACAAAAACTCACACGATTTCATTCCAATTCTGACTGTGACAATTAACTAAGTGGCACGATTGTTTTAAAGGTGTATAATTTATAGCTCATAACATACGACTATATCTATATGAAAATTAATAATCAGGATCAAATTGGGAATTGTTTTTTTAAAATAATATTTGGCAGAGTGATACCTCACAGAATCTTATTCGTCATCACTATGTGTTGAAATAATTCAAACTTACAATGTAAATCTAAAGTATGAATCCTTATCTTAACAATTTATTTGAATCTCCACGAAACCTGCAAAATACGATGGCATTTCTTGTGGAAAATTTGTCGTTAATTTTTACAGTAAAATAATCGTTTGCATTATACCTAGAATTAACAATTATTATAAAAATTAAAATTTTATAAGCGGGGTATACATAAAGTGTTTTCATTGGCTGAAATCGCTATCTGAATATATTTCACTGACTAAACACCTACAGATTATTGCATGGTATTATTTATCACACATAAAATATATTCTTACTGAATTGATCAATACATCTTGTAGAAAAGATATGTTTTATGTTTAGGCTAACTGAGACAAAGTAGTAATAAATATATAATATTACAATTCATTTATAATACAAAGTTTATATATAGTTTTCATACACTACGATTCTCATCATCTATGTTTTTGTTATTTTTGATGTTCTTGTATTTTCGTTACTGTATTTTCTGGTTACTTAATGCATGGTATAATCTTATTTCAGACTACCCAATTGATATAAAATTATAGCATTGTACATATATGTAGTCTACAGTGGCTTACATTCTCACAATATAATACAATAAATAATGAATGTACAGCTACTTGGAAACATGAATATTTGTGGATATTGCCTCAGTATTCCATTATCTATAGTTCCTCAGTATTTATAGAGTTTGAATAAAGCAAACTTGTGTGGATTCACTTATATATATATATTGTTTCGTGTTATCTGAGTATAGGAGAAGGGATCAATACATTTTATTAATAGAAACAATGTTATAGTAATATTTGTCAGAGTAGGGATGGAACATAAACTTGTTTTTAGTCACAAAACTAAGGGCTTATTACTCGTAACGTTGTGTAACCAAATATGTTGTGATTGGAAAAATAAAAAGAAACGTGAATCATAAAAATGTAGGCCAGGCTATGTTAAAAGAAATAATACGTTTTGAGTTATTTAAACTATTTTTTATTACAGAGTTTACAGTTTTTATGTCTAATGAAATCTTCAGTGTGAATGATTGGCTAAGTTATACCACTCAATCTGGATGTTTAAAGGGGTTGAGAAGGGATGAAATGGATGCCAATTTGGTTAAGGCGTTATAAACGGTTTCCCAGAACTAAGTTAAGGACTTAAAAAATGTACCATGAACGGAAATTTAAAGGTTTCATTACATTACTAAAGGGTGCTGGGAACAGAGCTATTGTGTTTGATTGTGAAAATGGCAGGTTCCAATTCTAGCAGTGTATTCTTATTTCTCCCTGGCAGACATCTGCGTCTATATCGACTGTTTTTTAAAACTCTGATGAGTTTTTTTAGAATGTTGTTGCATTATCCAAGCTTCGGATTGCCAGAAAACACCAAAAAATTAAAATAATCGAATCCAGGTATATCCCCGGATATATTTGGACCATCTATGTTTCTTATATGTATATCTAACGTAATCATCTTTAGGGGTAAAATTATACTATATAATACTCGTATATCCTTTATAAGCACGTAACAAACATGTAGAGTAAAATATGTATTATATTTTAAAGGTATACTATTCATTTAATTCAATTAATTATAAAGATTTTCTATACCTTTTAAATAAGGTGTATTTTAATAATTTAAGTGAAATAATTAAATTAATTTTTATTACTGTCTAAAATATACATAAACAATATTTCAGGTTATATTATAGTGCATTTATGATCTTTTGATTTATTTCAAATATATTTAATGAAATTATTGCCATATATCATATATAATTTTATACATTGATGTCATTTTGTTGTAATATATATGTTTGTAAAGAGATTTGTTGAGAACGATAAATGTCGGTACAATATCAACAATTAATTATGAGTGCTCAATTATGGTAATTAACAGAAGTTGTCCATTAACCAACAGCAGCAGTCGGTCCGCCTCTGTCGCCCAATCGGCTAAGACAAGCACAGAACCCTCCCTACTCGCCACTCGCCGCTCGCGCCGCCAATTAAGTCCCTCCTCGGCCGAGGGTCGATGAGCCTACCCGCCACCAGGAGTGCAGCAGCAGTAGCAGCCGGAATCAGTCACCGCTGCCGCCCCAACCCGATGTACGACAGCAACGACAGCCTCGACACCCCTTGGTATCGCTCGCAGAGCAACCCGCGGCTGAGCGGCGGCAAGGCCAAGGAGGCCTCGTCCCGGCTGCCGGCGGTCTGTGTCCTGCTGGCCACCATAGTCGACCTGGTGCTGATGGTGGGCACCGGGGTGTTCGAGTACTTTA
>JAUZND010000096.1:0-14406 GCA_034780555.1 Coelogynopora nodosa | reverse complement strand
GTTTCCGTTTGGTTTTATCGCCCGAGTTAAGCCAAAATTTAAGCTAAAACCAAATTTAAAACCAAACGTAAACTCACGTAAACGTAAACGTAAACGTAAAAACTGTGTCTATAACAACAAGATTGAAGCATATTAACTCTGTTTTATAAAATATTGAAATAAAATACCACGCTTGTGTAATGTAAACGTATAGGTTATGCTTTTGGATATTAGTAGAGATTCCTGTTATAAAACTTCATGGGAACTTCTTTGTTAATCATGACATTTAAAATATTTATCATTTTCTTTCCTCTTTTTAGATAACATGTTGTTTTATATAATTGTCTGCACTTAGATAAAAAATGAGAGAACATTTATTTTTATGTTAACTTATGTTTTAAATTAGTGTTGAAGATATGTATGTATTTACAATGCATCACAAATTAGCAGAAGGCTAAACCTATGATTAATATACGTAAATCTAAAGAATCAATTTTCTCTAAATCTACTTTAGATTAACCCTCGGAGATGTAGGTGGGGTTTCAAGGACCCAAACATATTCCGGTTGAATATTTTTTATTGGAAATTTCAAAAGTTTTAAATATTTCTCTTTTATACCAAGGAGATACCGCCAGGGTTTACTGGATCATATCCGAGTTCATATTGAGGTCTAATTTTCTAATATAAATTTTTAGCTTTTACCGTGTTTCTATCAGCCTTATGCGGTAAATGAGTAAAATAAAATAAAATATTTAATATTTTAATGTTATTATTACATTTACCCTAACGTATTCTAGCCTTAATCTCTTTTTTAAGTATTATTTTGTACTATTTCTATTTTTGCAGTTTTTGCATTATTACAGTCTTTTTACATATTTATAAAATAACATTAAGTATTGTAACAATTCAATCCTGTACCGGCAGAGGAAATCCTGTTTCAATCTATAATTTTAATATTATGTGACAATGTGTCGAATAAAATGGAATAAAATAATACGTCTGCCTTGTTTTTTTTAGAGAGTTACAATATCAAAACACGAAACAGTTATATAGATATTTTTTACATTATTTTATTGTTAAAATCGTTTCCACTTTTCTTGCAAATCCTCTAAATCCCTTACCAAATGACAAAACATTGTCTTCATTTATTCACGCAAATCTTTCAACACACATTCCTTGGGTATTATAGGAAAGATGGACATAATTAGAAATATTAAAATTCTTATTAAATATGCGTAGAAAGCTGAGAAATACTTCTGAAAATGTGGCTACATACAATATTAAAACAAATATTTGTTTCAAATAAAATGTCATATATATATCGAAAACATAATACTACAGTGATTATTCTATTCAATAACCAAAACAATAAAAAACACATTTAAAATGACATGAGTTAAATATTGCCATTATCTAAAATATAATTAGCATAGCTACAATCTAAAAACATTTTAATACATGTTATTACATAAAACATTGCAAGGTTATTGTAAGTATTCAATTATTGAGTATAATTTTATAACGAAATATAATGATCGAATTCATACAATTACATGAAAATAGCAGTTTGAAAAATGTAATAAAACAGTTTTTGTTTTCTGGCAGTCAATATGCAATCAATATGAACATTATCTCGAATTTATTTCGCCCTTTATTGCATGTAATGGCATGTAATGGCATGTACTTGCATGTAATTCAGAGTGTCGTAACTGTAGTCGGGGTGAATTGTTTTTAATATATTTATTTTTAATATATAATAGTCGATACATGGTGCTTCATGAAGTCATACAAAACGTGATAACCATTCCACTTAGCAGCAGTTTTTGTTATTTTGAACATTGCGTAACTAATATATTAAGTATGCTTTACATGTCGCAGTATACAGTGTTATTGTGAGTTAATTTCTTTAAGACTTAAGTACTCGAAAAATCCTTACATAAATCTGTCATATTTTCAACGACTATTATGAACAGAATCTCTCAATGTACAAATTTGGTATCTGTTAGGTACTACAACTACTAATACGGTTTTAATTTTTTTTATGTTGATCATTTAATTATATATTGTCCTACCGATAGAAAGACATTATTGTCGGTAATAATTATGAACAATATATATTTCACACTTACTTAGATAATATTAGTATAGAATGGTTTGACATTTGAAACCTTTCCATTTTTTAAAGTTTTTTAAAGTAAACATACATATTCTACACTATATAAAATATACTGTAATATGATACAGTTAACAAAATTTCCCATTGAAAAAAACAACTATAAAACTAATTATGAACTAAAAACTATTAAAAAAAAATTTAAATAGTAAAATAATAATTAATTCATAATTTTCTTTTTAAAAGTTTACTATATTCTTGTATAGTATTTTAAATTTATTTTATTTTATAAAAGTTCAACTTTTATTATGATGCTATGAAAAACCGAGTAAAGATAATGAACGTGGGTCGCAATATATATATATAAAAAAAACAAAGCATTTTATTACATGTATATTTAATAAAAATAGTTAAAATTATTTTTTTTGATGACGTCATAAAAGACCAATTAAAAAAATTATATATTTAAAATCATCCCTAAATTTTCAGAAAAACAAACAATAAAATTCAAAAGAAATCTGATATTGGTCATAAGTTTTAGGCCTTTTGATGACGTCATAGTGTGGACACTTAAAAATCATAAAAAGGACCACATATTTTGAAACAAAATTAAACTTTTAGACAATAATTTATCAGCCATTAGTAAGTAATATGTATACATATGTATTTCTCTGTACACAACATCTTTTGTTGTACTATGCATCTACTTTAAAATGCATAGGATGAACAACATCAACGATTAATAAATAATTTATCCAATATAAATTTGAATGGGGTGTAACTGTATCTATATGTTTCAAGGTGATTCAGTACTTATAACTTATTTTTTAATGTGTGAAGTGTTCTGGCCAGGTCCGGATCAGGTCATAAAATCGATTATTAACAGCAAGTACTTCTGATAAATAAATAACTTTGAAACTTGGCATACTAGATAATAATACAATATTTTTTGGCTACGAACAACATTTCACATGCATTTTATAGTGTTGTAGGTCAAGAAAACTATTTCAATTTTTTACATATCCAAGTTAATACTGGCATAAATTGTATAAATAATATTTCATTCTTGAGGGCAGACTTTTTATCGCAAAATTTCAAATTCTGAATTTTTATTGACTCTTAAACAGATCCAAACCTAACCATTTTTTATAAACTAATTATACTTACAATATAATTTATATCAATATTGTAAAATCGAAATTTATAAACAAATCAGAAAAATTAAATAACAACCAATTGTTAAAAATGTCAATTATAAGATTTTTTAAAATGAAAAATTTTAAGGGTCTGGTCACAGTGTGTTGGAGAAACGTTTTAATGCTAAAATTCCCCCAATCCAAGGACTGCGAAGGGTTAATTAGTTCTAAACTCAAATAAAATTTAAGTCACACATATTGATATTGAGTCATATGTCTTTTGTGTTCATCATAACATTAAAATTATCTAAAATGTGAACAATTTAAATTGACTATGTTAAAATTATTAATAGAATATAATGTTAAAATTTATGTGGGCCAAACACAGGTGCAATATTAAAATTAATATTATAATAAAAACATATTTGTAATGTATCATTTTATTTATCCAAATATACTAGATGGATCTATTCAGTAGTAGCCTAGGTATGTTAGTTATATAATTACTTGACAATAGTTGAAATAAATGGAAAATTATAACTTAAATTTTACATAGAAATTATATAAATGAGCATTACACGACATATTTCTTTAAATATTTAATATCATAACTTCTGCAATCCATAAATTGAAATTCAAATATTCATTACAAATAATATATGATCCATTGATATCTTCAAACTGTGGAATTTTGTCAAACTGAGATGTTATTTATATCATTATTATATCACATTCCGTGAGTGTAGATTTCAATTGCAAATGTTTATTTGTTATTATTATATATTTTATTTCTGTTTTTAATGTAGCCTATTAGTTACATTCATTTATTATTTAACATACTTAGTTGTGACATTCATAATAAATATATGATAGGGTGTGTTACACAAAAATGTAAAATCTTATATAAAAATTGGGCGTAGACAAAATATCCCTAGGGCAAAATATTTCCCAACATGTGCAACTCACCCAAAAAATGTCGCCCGCTATTTAAGTTTGTTATTAACGATAATTTACGTTATATATATATATATATATATATATATATATATATATATGTAACGTGCTAAATTATAAAATTATTTAGTACCTATAAAGTATTTATTACACGCTATGAATAACTCTATATTTATTTATTGAATCCTTATTTAAATATTTTACAAAAAATATTATATATATTCGAAAAAATATTTTAATCTTATAACAATAGCTGTTGTTAAACGGTTTTCTCTAAGATAACATGTAACAAAAATACTAATTGGAAAACGTATTAAAAACGATTTTAAACATATATTAGTAAATGAAATGATGCATTCTAAATTTTGAAAATGCAAAAAAATGAGAAAATTATCAAAATATATTAACGGTTATTTTAATGTACGTAAGTTAGATAGTATAAATAATTTCTAAAATATATATAAATTTATTTTCTGTTAATTCTTATATGTATTATTACAATAGCTGATAAAAAGCTATATTAATTTGACGTTAGATAATTATTTATAATTATATTAATATTATATGAAATACGGAACACTTAATAATAATAGATTATGTTTTTTTTCCGTAAACCTTATAAAATTAATGTTTATATAGTATACAACATATATGAAGATATAGATAGAGATATAATGTTAATATTTAATTTATTGTTGTATTTCTCAGTACTAGTGAAACAATACTCAACTATTATAAATCTTGTTATTTAGTTGTCAACGTTTATTATTATAATTTTATCTTTATTGACGAAACGTTTTTCAAAGGTATTAAAAAATCTAGTAGTAATCTATTTCAAAACATCTAAATAAAAAATTTAAAAAAAAAAAAATTTTAAAAAATCTAGTAGTAATCTATTTCAAAACATTTCATTTCAACAACAGTACGAATACGGAGACAATATTTTGTTGATTAGTTGGCATCCATTTATTTATAAAAGATTAGCTTATTCTATTTAAACTTATAAATGAATGTCAGAACAAGACATACAACATTTTGAACAAAGTTAACATTGGCACATATATTACATAAAACTGCTACATTATCTGATACCTTATTTGCATATTAGAATGACAATGCAGTAATAACACTGTTTTAATGCCGGTATATCATATTTTGTCCAAAACATGTTGTTTTTACAATATAATCAAACTATAATTTATAGTAATAAACTATTTCCAAAACGGACATACGAAACGTTAATAACTCAACGTTATGAATTCACATCAATATGTTCCAGTTTTTATTATTGAAATAGCAATATTTTTAACATATTCAATATATTTACATTTAATTATGTGTAGAAATAAGCTAAAATGTGTTAGTCAAAATTGAAGGTATACTGATCATACCAATATATAGTCTATTCGTCTATTATATATTGACCAGAATTAAATAAAGTAAATTATTTATTTTAATTATGTTTAATTAAATTTAATGTTAGTTTATTTAACTTTTGAAAATTGTAAATATCATACAAATGTGACAATTACTCCAGTGTTAGTTCGACTGTTTGTCAGATATTAATATTTAAAATTTAATTATAATTAACATATAAATAAGATTTGTAAAAAAAGTATATAAACAAAATGTTTATTTTTCGAAAAAGAGATATATATATTACATCAATTAAAAAATATACTAGGAATCTTCAAATAAAACTTAATTTGAGTTTACTTTTGTTTTCATCACATAAATGAAAATATATTTAGGGCCTATTCAAGATTAATTATAACACTTTTATTCAATTAATGTTTTCAAATAATAAAGTTGTTAACTCATAGATTTAAAAATAGATTTATAAAATTATCAAAACGTTAAAATAAAACGTTTGTGTTTTTATTGATCATTAAACGTGTAATAATTTTGAATATATTTACTATTAAGAGTTTAGGGCTAATATGTAGCGTACCATACATGTATTATTCGATAAAATAATAAATAAAGCCATAACCTCCCCAGACTTCAACCGGATATGCAATAAAAAATTAGTTAACCAAAATTTCTGCGAACCAGAATCAAAAAGAAACTGTTTTGTACCGAATAATGAAATAATCGATGGGAAAGTATTTTTAAACACATAATTAAACAGAAATAAAGCCACACATAAAACTGTTTTCAACTGGTGTAAAAAATAATGCAAAGGAAAAATTAACTGAATATTTCATGTTTTCTTATCTTTATAAATATAACATGATTTATAATGGGGATTGATTGTTTCATGTGAGGAAATATGTGTGTATATTGAATTTTATGTGTAGTGAAATCATTTTATGTAGTGAAAAACTATAATAGTGCTGTACTGGTATACTACCACTAGTAGGCTATATATACTACAATCTACACTACACCTGGCAAACAAACTGTACCATTAAAAGTTCATATATTAATAATATTTATAAACCAAGCGCAGTTAAAATAATTTCAGCCTCTGATATTCCAGAAATAATATTTTTTGCTGTGTCAATTGCCAAACAACTGTATGCAATATGTTTATTTGCTATATGAATAGTTCACAATTATGCATATATAGCATAGTAAAAAAGGCGTTGCTCTTGTATATTACTAAGTAATTGATTTGCATTTTGAAAACAGACAGTTCTTTTATAATACTTTCATAAAGGTTCTCAAAATATGTCGAAAAGGGTTCATTTTTTAATATTTTAGAGATATGTTTTCATTTCATTAAATGTTTAAAAAGGTCTAAATACTCTTTGATTATTATTTTTAGTCATAGAAAAATGCTATACCAACGTTTAAGATAAATCTAATTTTGAAATTTTTAGATAAAATATTATAATTTAGTATTTGTGGGTGCACGAAACGTCATCATTTAAATTAATAAAACAAGATGCGTCGTAACTCATACGTAATTCATAGTATTGGATTATATATCTTATATTTGTTATGCTTACTGTATATTCGCGATTTTAAAATAATTCCTTTCGATTTATCAATAATTTTCTGCAGCCACTATATATTATTATAGTATGTGATAAATATGCAAAATATGCTTTGTTTCGAAAATGGCAAATTTAATTATGTTTGTTTTTACCATAACAATGCATTTTATTTATGAGTGATTTATATTGACCGTCAAATATATTTTTGTAAATTACTAAGCAATTTTAAGCTGTTTATATTTTTATTCTGCACGATGAATTATAATTTTATTCTGAATTCACAGCAGCATTATGGATTTCGATCATCTAATATGTGTCTACTTATTTAAAAAAAATCTATACTATAATTCTATTTATTGGAAGTTTACGTTAAACTAGATTCGCAAATCGATTTAAAATCAACTCTAATGGCGCCTATATACGCTCCCTCCTTCTCATTTAATTCTTTCAAGCATGAAAATTAATCGTATGAAATGTCGTTCACATTGCAAGACATAATTTAAGATGGAAAACATTCTATTTCAATTCTGAATAAGTTCGAGCACATAACAAAATTGCATTCTCCACAATGAATTCGTTTTTATTAAATAAAAATAAATTGTCATTTACTACAATATAACAGTAATTTAGTATTTTCTCTAAAAAAATTGTTTTTGATATGCTTTTTATTTATTACATTCAGTTATCATAAATGTATTCCACCATCTAATATTGTAGTCACAAATTTATAATTGAAAATTTATTCTGATAATTAATACTGTTTTGATGAGTAGATGTGGATTCGATCGAAAAATAAAAGACTGAAGCAAAACATATCAAATAGATCACTTTTTTTAACAATGTTCCTTTAACTCAATTTTTTCTATCTCTCTATCGCTCTCATACGCAGAGAATTCACAATAAAACTTCAAAACCATGAGTTTCCCAAGATATATAGGACAACGTTTTATTTTTAGAAGTATTGGAGTAATCTTGCATGGTAATATAATTCGGTACGTTAAGTTTCAATTATATAACGAACTTCACCTTCTCTGAAATATCAAAACCAGCATTTAGGTACTAATTCGCGGTAAAAATATAGTTGGAATCTCTGGCGATGCTCATACCCTACACCTTAAATAAATGTTGTTCGCGACGCGACTATTCATTGTTATAGGTGAATACGTTAGTTTTCTGTTGCTATATTATCAAGATATTTCCTACATTCATTAATGTAAAACTTAAATTAACGCAACATTTAATGTAAACGTTATATCACAAATGAAAAACGTTCTATAACCTATAATATAATTCATAATTATAGATTGTTATGAATTGTACTCATCCTGTAATAAATATTTGTATATAAAGAGAACAAATTATGTTCTACTATAATAATGCCTGATGAAGAAAAATACCCAAATCGGCAGTTTTACTTCTCAAATTATTTAAACTAAGGTTTTACAACGAATTATATTTCTTTTGACGAAAACAAAATTATACTAGGGAGCATGACTGCGCTGTTAGGCCGGTGTAAGTAACCAATATCTTTAGCAATATGAAATTGTTATTGTTTCGAAAATTGCCCTCTCGCACAGTCCGTCACTTTTTTTAATGACGTTACAGGTATTACATAGTTTTGTAAAAAAAAATTGTAACAGAACAGGTGGTCGCAATTTATATCATTATTTGTAATGTTTGCGTACATTAATATGTTATGGAAAACTTTATTTTATCTCGTGAAGCTAATTTCTTCTCAAAGTGGCGATTTAATAATCGGTATACTGTCATGGCCAAACATTTTAATAATATTTCACACTCAAGCAATAATTTTGTATTCATGTGTATGGACTCCATTGTGGACTCTTATAGACTAGATAGGCATACTTTGCCAAAATAGCGGAAATATGTTTATGTAAACATAGTGGAAAATAAAGTATAATAACTGCAAAATACTTGTAGCATGTTTTGCTAATCTGTTTGAATCATTAAATTATTATATGTAAATGTTTCTTATATTAGTTTTTTATATATCTGTATCAATCGTTCTATATATTTTTAATATATTATTTGCTAACATGTTTGTGTTTCACCAAAAAAGATTTGCGATATGATTATCATATGTGTTACTCGTTTTCTTTACCCCACATAAAAGCAAACTTTCACAACTTTATTTTACAGTAAATCATTTATCATGCGCCAGACCGATAAAATTGAATCAATATTAAAGGCGTGAAATTTTAGTCCGTGAATTTTGATGGCAGCAGAATTATCGCAGAATAACACTAACCTTTGATTTAACAGTTGTATTCATCGATTTAACGAAATTCCGTCAAAACAACGCATGTCATGTCAGATCATGCGCTTACTTCATAGTATATGATTAATTAGAGAACGATATAGTTTTGAACCGGTATAAATATAATTACACAAAGCATGCACATGTAATTTAGATACGTCAGTAGTATATTTGTGTTTCTCTATCTAAGGGAAATTCTATAGGATCTTATTCAATCAATATAACGTAGTTTTCCTTGATAGAGTTATTATGTCTAATAAATGTTATAAGTCGCTCAATTCTAATAAGAAAATTTGTTGTCAAATTATTTGTGGTTGTTTTATTCAATATTCTACATTATATATTCAATGTCAATAATAAACAGTTTTCAGTATATATATATATACAGTATAGGTTATGTAACCAATAAGCATATCTCTCTGAGTTGTAGTCAGATTCCGAGAAAGAGAGACGCTTATAAACTATATAAAAAACAGCCTAGCTAGGTGCTAAAAAATGTATATGTTGTGGAATATTGTGAAGAAAGTTTTTTTTATTTTTTCATTTGTGATCGTTCTCAAGAAGTGTCATACATCTGTGCCAACATGAACATATACGGGGTTCGTTTATGAATAGGATATTCGACAGTTACCTATTTTTAAGGATGAAAGATTTTGTTAATCCGTTCAAACGTGAAAAGTAACAGTTATATTGAAAGTGCATTGATGAACCAATGGGAAACATGAAAGTTAAATTTTCATTATGTAATTAAAAATAATATTGACGACGAGCACATAGCAACTGCTTCTTCAATAAATGGAGTCGAATGGGTTAAATTGATACTCATACAATAGGTTGGGCCTTTGAGAACCACGAACATTAGTTGGTAATTAATACAAGACTAAAGATGACAGACAACGATATCTACTGAGACCGGATAACGATACACTTACGACATCGAACTGTTCCATATATGCTCCCGTTTGATGGAGTATTTAGCATATAGAAATAATATATAAGAATCAATTAAATTATTATAATATTTCAATTATATTTCAATACATCGAAAAATATTTCACAAATATCTTTATTGTAGAGTATTTTTTTCGTTTCAAAATAAATTATAGTCATTTAATTTAAAATACTATTTGTACGAGTTTTTTTAATATTTATACTAGGTATATTATATATTTTAAATGATTTTTGTAAGATAAAATTACAAAATAAATTAAATTTGTTAAGTTAATTTTATCACCAGTATTTCATAAATTTAATTTGGTATAATATCTTTATTCGTGAATTTATTCACTATTGAATAATTTGATAAAATATTATAATTTCAATTATTATGTAATGAAATGTACCACATAATAAAAGTCTATTTAACGTTATTTAATTACACTTACAAATATATAAATGTATAAAACGTATATCACCTATTAACAATTAAAGTTAATCAAAACAACTCATACAAAAATATAGCGTTAACAATTAATTTAGTTTAATTATAATTTTAGTTTTTGTTTAAATCTATTATTGATTTATATATTTCATTAACTTTTATATATGGCAACACATTGACGACGCCCCATACTGCGTCATTCTGAGGGATAAATCAATCACTCTGAAACATGACAGAATACTTATATTTTTGTATTTAATGACAATATCAATGAACTGTTACATTTCGGGTATTAGTTGTAACCACATAAAATGCCGTAACATTTTTCCAGATCTTTCTCAGTGTACAAATTGTGTTACTTGTGTTATTTATATAGCAATACATATATTTCCTAAATAATAATTTAGTCTGTTGTGCAGATTATGTTTTCAATAATTGAAATATGAATAATTTCCTTTTCTGAAAACAATTTTTTTTTAAATGTCTTCTCCATATTCCAAAAGCAAATTTATTATTTAGAATAAATATTAAAGGAAAAATATAAAATTCTTGTAAAATTCGGATTTTACTACATTTCGATAATTAGAAATATTCAGGTACCAGTCCGGGTATCCACTCCACCCCAAGGTTCATGAAGGACTAACAAGAGCATATAATAGACATTAACATGTTGTAAGGTAACATACTATATATACAATGTATATATAAAGTTCTGAATAATTTATCATGCATTGTTATTCGCTTCGATAGTATTTAGTTGATTTAGTCTATATCAGTTTACAACAATCATCTCGTGTTATTCTCGAACATTATTCGCCTCTTTTTCCACTGTTTTCCCCCGCGTTCTTTCCCCATTGTTTAGTATACCACCATTTAAATTATTCCCCGAATTTCTTTTTTCACTTTCTACTCAAATTGTCCCGACACAGTCATCCCACTTGACCTAACTTAAGCTATTCCAAATTCCAACGTCAGTTGTTGGTGACTAAAGTTGTGCTGAGATTTGTTGTGTTTTGATAAGTGATTAGTTTTGCCAAAATGACATTGTAACCTGCAGCACAACCCAATTTGTGTGGTGATTTTCTAATCGGAATAGCCGTATTTACTTTGTTGGAAGTTCAATTTGATGATTGTAGGATAATTTCAGTAATAAATGGATTATAACTAGTTTCTAAAGATATTTAACTAATCTAGTTTAAGTAGACATGCCATTTGAATTTATCAAACACACAATTAACCTTTCCTCAATGTAAAGCTACATTAATATTTGCTACAAACAGCTCATTTGCATAATATAAGATTTTTTAGTTATTTTTATTAAGTTAAATTTTACTAATTGTGTATTTTTAAAATTCGCACATAGAAAACAATTCAAATTATACAGTACAATTTACATTATAATATTATTTAGGAGTATTTCAGTTTTTTTACGAAATAATTATAATATAGTTCAAATAGTTCAAAAAATGATAATCAAATAGCAAATATGCAGTTGATGTATACTTTGAAGATTTTACTCTAATATAATCGTGCATTAATGATGTGTCCAACAATAATAACACAAATGACTTATTTATTTAGACTATAGT
Source organism: Coelogynopora nodosa (assembly GCA_034780555.1). NCBI lineage: Eukaryota > Metazoa > Platyhelminthes > Proseriata > Coelogynoporidae > Coelogynopora > Coelogynopora nodosa. The sequence goes on along the minus strand of JAUZND010000096.1, from coordinate 2,034 downwards.
TAAATATTTACGATAATTTTATAAATTATCAACTGGTTAAACTTCATAGAAAACACAATATTAATTTCAGATCTAAATAATATTAATAGAATACATATACAAATTGTATATAGTATCTTAGAGACGGTTAGGCAAATCACAGTAGCGTTCTGAAAGTTAATTTTGACGTCCCCACCACAACAAACTATATTAGAGAGGAAGGAATACTTTCTTACAAAAAGAAAACTATTTTGAAAATATATTTTTCAGTCGTTAAAAATGTCACGATGATGTTTAAATTATGTAAAATTATAACTTACGGTTCAACAATGTCCAACGTCAGTTAAGAACATTGTCGCCAGATAATCGATTACTATCCGACGGTGACCCTTTTGATTGAACTGATCTTCATTGATAATGCCGACAATTAATACATTTAGTGAAAATTAATTTTATGGTAGCGAGTCTACAAAGAGTCGAAACCTTATACTTCAAATCAACAACTATATAGTCACATAAATGTAATCATGCAATGGCCATCGCTGTTCCCCACAGAAAGAGAGTAAATTGACGAACATGCATGGGTTCATTTGGGTATAATTATAATTATTACAAACCTGTTCAATTTCTTCATTTTACAATTCTGCATTAATATCCCAATTATGTTTTCGGTATTTCTTTTGATATTTAACAATTAAACAAATCAAGTCAAGCATATACGTGAACAATTATAACTCCACTACATTGCATCAATTATCAACTAACATTATCAACGTTTTACATAAAGAGATTTCTATATTATTAAATTTTGTAATGGAAGAGGCTCGCATTGTAAATATTTTTACAATATATACACATATGTAATTATAGAAATTATTGCTTATATCTTAGGCTTTACAATCAATATGTGGGACTATATGGCACTTATTGTGCTCTTGTATGGGCTCTTACTGCTTTGCAATTATATGCTAAAAATAGTAAATATAGTTCTTCTAAATTAATATATTTCCAAATTAAGGCACGATTTTAAGAACGTTTAATAATACAATTCTAAATTGAAGCAAAAGGTCAAACAATGTTTAGGGTGGCCTTACAACACCTTCAGAATCACCTTTCTAAAGAGAAATATAGCTTTCGATATTCAAAATTAATTAATATATATACAAACTATAAAATAGGATTCACAATGATCGCTTATAATGTTCCTAAAGAAACTATTATTTTGTTATAGCCATAATATCTCATTTTCGATTTATGGATTCGTAATTTGTTCAGATAAAAGGTACAGCAATGGAAACCGTAGCAGCACCAACATTCTATAGTTTATTTATGTACAAAATACAGACATGTTAAATATTTATAAGAAAAAAACAGGAAAACAGCCTCTTATCTTGGTAAGATTTTTAGATGATATATTTTTTATTTCGAAATACTCTGAAGCCGACCATCATAAATTTTAAAATGTTGTTCAAAATTATTCATTTAACAATAATATGAAATTAAAATTATCATATGATGTCAATTATAGTAATTAAACAGTAAACTTTTTATATTTGAATATTTTAACCAATAAGGAACAAATAACAACAGGTATATATACAAAACCAACAGACGTCTGTCATTATTTAAAATGTAATAGCTGTCATCCTAAGCAGTGTTAAACTAGTATGTTACTTAAAATTCAATTCCTTCGACTGTAGAATATGTTCCAATGAGAATACGTTTATAAATGGAGCAATTGATTTTAAACATAATTTTATAAATGGGGGTTATCCAACATCTATGATTAACCATAGTTTAGAATATTGTTTAAAATAGAATCGTGACTTTCTTTTTGAGAATAAGACTCTTCCGGAACAACCTAGAGTACCTTGTATATTAAATTATGTATTTAACGTCGAAAATCTGTTTAATAAACACTCAAAGACGGATAAAGGGCCCTTATTCTGGAGCAGTGAGTAGTTTATGAAGCGCGCCAACTTCACCAATGACTCTTACAGAGTCACGGTCACTCACATTTTTCATACCAAACGAACCCATTAAGGGTCGCTAACT
>JAUZND010000095.1:0-14407 GCA_034780555.1 Coelogynopora nodosa | reverse complement strand
TTTTCTTCAAATTTTAACTAAGCCCGAAAATTTAAGCTTGGCCCGAAAAATGAGAAAAATGGATTTAGCGACACTGTAATATGTTTTTTAAATATGATATCTAGCCTAAAAGCAAAGGAACTCTTGTATTTAAAAAATACCTCGATCAAACTGAAGTCTTCCATGTATTTTAATATCATATTGAGATACATTTGTGTTTTATAAATATGTTTATATTATTGAATCACGCTCCAGCAGAATTTAACTAACCACGCAATATATAATAGTTATTATTGCATAAAATAATATTGAATCAATAGTTATTGCACGAAACCACGAGTTTTTAAATTGTTGAAACGAGCATCAGTATTATGGGAAGAAGAGTTACTGACTCATAATTTATCAATTTACCCATTCTGCCACACCCCACAACCCCATTTTCCAAATTTTGTTTTTCGGTTGTTATTACTCCTTGATTGCCGATTTCAACAAGGTCAAGATTATTTCGCTTTATTCGAATTTGCTATTTAGGAGGTGATGGGAAATAAGCCAAGGTATTTATTCTTCTAACTATTATCATAAATGGTCGTGTTTGCCCGTTTTCGTCTCCTACTATGGTTGCATTTATTTGAAGTTTTTTTAGTGTCCATTAGATTTTTAATATTTATTTACTTATACCGTAGTGATTTTTTTCAGATCGGATCATTATTAATAAATATATAAGGAAAAACATATTTTTGACAACTTTTGCGTCATTGGACCATGCTTAAAATGGAATTTTAATATATTTATTATTCTATTATATCCATCATTGTCAATTAACGATTTCTTTATGAAACGATTATGTAATTTGAAAAATTGAAGAAGTTATAAACAAAAAACATGTATGGACTTTGTAGGATAAGCAGCTTCAAAATATTAACTACTGTATTACATCCGACATTACGTTGAGTTCAGTGAATTGAAAGAGCAAGAATACGGCAGTTATTTGTAGAAGTTAAAAGCATGAATATCTTATTTCCGATCACCTCAATCACAAATTCAAACTCAGTGTAATTTATTTATTCGGAAACGAACTTGATTTTGTTGAAATCGGCAGACATGGAGTCATAGGAACCGTAAAACTAAATTTGGGGGTATTATGGTAGGGGGAGTTGATATCCTGAGCTAGTAACCCACCTTCTCCTACTACTAGCATTATCAATTTTAATACTTGGAAAACGAGGAATTATGTTGAATTACTGTTGATTTTGCATTCATTTATATGCAATGATTTTTATACTGTTATATAGAACGGGTTAAAAACAATTTATTTTCGGAATATTTGGTATATAATTGAAAAAATATTTTTATGGTATATTGTAATTACTTTTTAACACAGCCTTTTAAAAAGTTTTTATATTTTAAATTGTTAACATTTAAAAAATAGAGATAACTTATATGTTTAATTTTTATACATCATACATTATTCGAACCTTTGTATATTCACGTATTGTATACCTATTATCAGAGGCTGATCTGAAAGGAGTATAGTTGATAACATAGAGATTTACGTTAACTTTTATTATTGTTAATTTTCTTTTTTTACCATTGATCAGGATTTTCGCGTTTTTGATACTCTTAATTGTGAAATATATGGCACAACTTTACTTAATATCGATTTTTTCACCTTACGCGCTAACAAACTTAGGAAAGAGAGAGAGTTAAACAAAACAGATATTTTTTATTCTAATTAATTAAATTTAATTAATTTCATGATTTGCTGTATACTATATGTATAAATTTAGGGATTTATTACCGGCAGTTTCAAAAATATATATATTGATGTAATTTTACTATACATATCTTTGATTTTGTTGTTATCCAAATCTTTGTTGCGTGAATTGTTGAGGATACGCTTACGTACATCGATTAGGTATGCATGATGTCTTCACAATAACAAGTTGTATGTGTCAATATTAACTGCGATAAGTTAATGTCAATATTTGATCTGATCAGTTCACATATTATATAAATTGCTCTTATCTGTATCAATATGTAACATTTTCACACTTCGCCATTTAAATATTTAACAAGCCTTATTATTTTTTAATTTGTATTGTTTCCTTGCAATTTAGTCAGTAGAGGATACACATTTTACCGACATCTGAAATCTCATTAAAATACAACTCACGTTACATAGCTACATAGATCGAGGGCAATTACGGCATTAGAACAATGTTCACTGTCTATTTACACAGTATACGATTAATTTTCTGATAGTGTATATAACTGCTAGAGTAACCTTTTTACCGTGAAATTATGGAATATAGAACGTACTTTTCTTGTAAATTGTTAGAGTACTCGCTCATTTAATAAACTCAATAATCGTCCTAATTTGCTTTCAAGCTAATAATAATCACAACATTTATGAAAATATCAATATATCTATTAGAACGCGTCTTTAAAGTAAATGCTGTTTTTTATGCTTTTTCATGTAGAAATTAATTGGATAAACCGTATACAATTATATATTATTAACAATATACCTCGTTTTAAAACGTACTTTTTTGGATACATAATCAAAAATTATGTGCTATATTACATCATATTAAAATTTTAAAAATAGCCCACTATATAATTATTATATTCTAATATAATTAGCTGACTTCTCTTCTATCAAACAAAAATATTTTTCAGAACTGATCACATATCATTTACTATAATAGTAATTTTATAGTATCCTAAATTAAATGTATTTGTAATATTGTTTATGTCCGATATCTATCTTGTTAACGAAGTAGTTTTTTATTAATCTTATTATAATGCATATTATGTAACTTTATATTTACTCAACACTGTATAGGTTGCATAATCTAATTGATTTGTATTTCATCTTAAAATATGACTATGAGATTGTGTAATCTCGAAAGCTCGGTTTATCAATAAATTCATTTTCATTTATACCTTAAATTGGTTTTCCTATTTAGTGATCAATAGAGACCTATTCCTTTATTAAATATATATATTGTATATTACTCCTTTATTTAACAGGATGTAAGTGGAGCATTCGTTACTCTACGAGTATTCCGCGTATTTCGAATATTCAAGTTCTCCCGGCACTCGGCCGGTCTGCGCATCCTCGGCTACACACTGAAGTCCTGCGCTTCAGAGCTCGGCTTCCTCCTTTTCTCGCTCACGATGGCGATCATAATCTTCGCCACAGTCATGTACTACGCAGAGAAGTCCGTTATTAGCACCAAGTTCACCTCAATTCCCGCCGCCTTCTGGTATACCATTGTCACCATGACTACGCTTGGGTGAGTCATGATTGTCGTAGCCGCACATGGCCGATACTATTTTGTCGGAAAATAATGAATGTTTCTCTAATTTTATTCAATCCAGTAATAAAATGTTTAATTTTGTATTACGATGTGTGAAAGTTTATTTTTAATGGTATAAAAGCGTCGTTGAGGGTTCTAACTAAGCCCCATCAACATAAACGTCATTGCCTGGTGGTTCATTTATTGCATTGTCTGTCTAACAATTGTGGATTTATCAATGATCTCTTTTATTGGATATCGTAGTTATGCACAAAATCCTTGAGTCTTTATTAATTTTAAACATTATATTTCTTCTACACGTTTATTCACTATTTTTCAATCGTTAAACTTTTGTGTTATGATTGTTTAATAGTTTCTGGGCTGATGGTATAGTATGTCACTCCATATTATGTTGCATTCTGTTTGGATCAAGTGTCTCATACCAAAGAAAGAAAAAGAAACTAAAAACAAAACTATAACTACACTCATAACAAATTAACTTTACCGCTTCAGTGCAGATCACTATATAGCTCATAAAAACCTTAAATTAGCACCTAAAAGTAAAACTAATATCAAGTAACGTACCTTTCCATCTTAGCAATGTAAAAAATATATATATATAAAAACTATATTATTTAATTAAGAAAGCAACATATTATACTCTCCACAAACTGACTCCCACACTCCAATTTTCAAATTAAATTACTCTAATATACTCCTCTACAAAAAGGAGACTTACTAATACTAATTCAAATAGTCTTACCAATAATTCCATGAGCATTTTCAACTATATTGACAGCAACATATTTATCGGAAGTATGCAACACAATAGAAATACTTATCGACATCAGTTGGAAGAGATTCATTGAAATATTAAATAAGAATAACTATAGTCTATATTATTCTTTAATAAGAGCGTAACTTATTTTAATGATTTTCCCATTGTTTTTCCAAAACTTCGATCCTATTTCTACGTAGTTTGTTGTTTTATAATATTAGTTGACCCATTATTATTTTTATTGAAATTAAATCAAACCTATTTAATACATATAGAATAGTGCATGATATAACATTTTATATAGCAAAGAATACAAAAAATATTTTTAAAATATTATTCGCTATCATTTTTAATATATATTGTTATTTCGCTGAAACTAAATATACTTACTCATAACATTTGTTAAACAGAGCACTGATAGCACCTGGGTTTTAAATAAATCTAGGAAATTTAATTAGAAATTTCTTAATCGATTCTTTTCATAACTTTTTTGTTAAACAGAAGGGTAAGCGCTGTGTGGGAAAGGAAAGTAAGTAGTTTCCGATTCGGTGACCTAAACCTTCCTCCTACATACTACTTTTATTTTTGTAACATCAACATTTACCTATTATTATTTAGAATTAAAGCAAATACAATCGAAATTGGTTTGATACATACTTTTTGACTATATTTTATAGATTTCATACGGTGTTGTATACGTGTCAAAAAGCAGTTATACTGTGCGTTGATAGTTATTTCGATCTATTTAGTTTTTAATGTAAACAGTTAATAAATTAAATCACCATCATTATTTTAATTTACTTTGAAAAAGGTTTTTTATATTTTGATAAAACAGAAATAGGTCAGCACCAGATATTATTGTTTTATTCTATCATCAAATGGATTTATTGAATTCGTAGCTTCTATTATCATATTTGAAAAATCTTGTTGTTTTATTTATATAATTTTTACTTTGTTATGATGATTGATAATCTATTTAAAGATTCAATATTTATTTTATCAGATCAGCAATAAAATTGTGATATAAGTAGTGAATTTTATGTTTCATATAACTTTTTAGTTAGAAATGATATATTATTGAGTAATACACAAAATGGTTTATAGCGTACCTCGTCACATACACACACTTATAAGTATTTAAAACATGTATGCAGTTGGTTGAAAGTTATTATTAAGCATTAAATCATATTGTGAATTCGGTTATTTCCGATAACCTTTAATATACAAATCAACCTTCTCAATGGTAACGGAAGCATTTATAAATTCACATTCTACAAATTGAGTGTAAACACAAAATTTTCACCGCGATGTTTGCACTGGTAACTGCTTTTATATTTCAGAAGAAAAGAAATAAACACGTGAGGGTGGAACAAAATATCCTCTACAAATAACACAAATTGGAAATAGAAACGCAGATTTCGTAAATCAGGATTGCTTTGGGATAAATTTAGAAAGGGAAAATACAAAGCCCTATTTACCCTGTCAATATCCCCAGATTTTTCATCCTATTTCAGTCGAACCAGGAATTTTAGTAGCCCTAAAATTGATTTTAAACGTGATGGGAGTATCACGTATAGCTGTTGCGGTAGCCTGATTGCGGTGGTGGTTTTGGGAGCTCAGTTTCTTGAGTTAAAACATAACATGCTTGTAGCTGTTATCATTCAATCGTTTTTTGTCTTTTATTAATAAAATGATTGAATATTTTTTCTTCCCAAAAATAAGTGAGTTTCCTAGATTTCCATCAACTTTAGATTAACTATTTTTCAATATTGAAAATAAAGTAATATCGTATACAGCATTGGATAACAGTGTTAATTCCAAATATGTTCTACAGGTTTTAGGGTTAGGTCTTTAAAAAATATATTTTCAGTTTTAAAAATATATAAAATTTTGGGATGTGGGATTTAATGAACAAATGCTTCTGCTATAGAGTGCCAACTGGGTTTTAGGTAGAAACTGAGATTTTCAATAAGGATCCTAACTGGCCAAGTGACAACAAACCTGTTCCAATAATATTATCTATCTTATATTACTATCTTCTCAATCATAAAAATAAGTCCAATTAGTAATCTTGTTTTAAAACAATCTATTTCATTTTATTTAATTTAGAATAGACAAACAACTTTAACTGTTTAGTAAATTTGCTCCACTGTTGCATAATGATCATTTTGTTACTACTCTTTCTAATATTGGAGATTGTTAGTGGTAAGCATTTCTGTTACTGTGTTGTTATTACCAAATTAAATAGATTAAAAAAAAAATTGCAAATTTACTCAATATATATATTTAAATATATTATTATAAAGTACCCAATTAGATATTTTGTGAAAATATTTAGTCCGAGACTCTATAATCTGTATTCCTACAATTTATTAATTTGGAAAATCTTTTTATTAAAACAATATTTTTATTTATTTTGACCTTACCGTATATATCAAATTTAATCTAACATTACACGAATTCAAAAATATAATGTTACTATAATATCCTTATTTACTTTTAAAACATGTATTTTATTGTTTTTTTAATTTTTATTAAAAACTTTTATAAATTTCATTGTACGAAAATGGTAGATTTTATTTTTAATAGTTGTAATTTTGCGACAAAACTATTTGGACTCATTTTTGGAATCTTACTTGACTTCATAACACGTGCACTTATATCATGGGGAGTTTGAGAAAACCTCTATGCATATAGTGAGTGTTTTATGTTGTCAAATTTAGAGTTACAATCACAACAAAAACCTTTTTGATATGAGACTATTTAAGTTCGTGTCTATAGTATTTTAGAACTGTGATTGTCTTATCAATGAAAAACCTAAACTTCCCCTAGTTACATAGGTTACTTATTTATTGCCGTTTTGATGTCTTCATCTTCTGCATTGACACATACTAGTTAACCAACCACATGTATTATAAAATAATGTCTAAAATTTGTTTTAAATATCAGAGAATCATAATATGAATCATATTGTTATTATAATAACAATCATATTATAAATCATATTTAAACTTTATTTGTTATTATTCCTATTGGTCCTTATATTACCGAATAATACCAACAATACGCTTTAATTTAATATATATTATATAAATCAAAATAAAACACTAACTAAATGCATACTACCTATTCCTACCTATTGCGTTAAGATGCAATGGCCAAATAATAGAGCTGCCTTTATGATAACCAATGTCGGGAAGTGTATCAGTTATTCAGCTATGGAATCGACCGGAACGTTCTCTGTATTATGCTATTTAGCCAATCTGCATGTTAAACTTTGACGAATGAGTTGCCTAATTCTAGATGATGTGGGTGTTTGCCAATTTTTCACTACAAGACTTCCAGCTTTAAGATTTTCAGCTACAATACCTTCTGATTTTTTCAGTTATTTTTATAGTTTAATTTGTAATTATATTTAGGTCAATGCGTTATCCTATGTATTATTAAAATGATTGATATAAAGAGGTTATATATGTGGCAGCATTATGTTTTCTGCAAATTAACAACAACAAAAAAATATTTTAAATGAATGGTCAGTTTCAAATTAGAGTAAGATATGTTATATTTGAAATATGTGTTATAATAATATTAATAATAGTAGAATACTGATGGATAAATTATTAAAAAAATTATTAAGACTAATTAAGACCAAGTATATTAACAACCATTGTGGTAAGAATGTGGAAAAATATGTTTTTACATTATATATATTATTCCTATTCGTATTTAATCAATATATATTTAACAATATATAGATAGAAATTAAACTAACTATTACTTATACCGCTGTTGTTTTCCAAGATAAATAGTTCATTAAAATATATTAGCATATAAACCGTCTTCGAAATAAGTTACTGCAGTTACTAACACTTAGCGTACACTATCTAATGAAAACAACGAATCAGATCAATATTGCGATATCTCTCAGCAGCAGACACAAAGAGATTTATGTACATGGAACAAAGAAGAAATAAAAGTTTTTGATGTTTGCATTTCTTAATCATGTTACTCTACTCCTCTATTTGACAAACTGAAAGCCATTTCAATTGTTTTATTCACCAGTGAATGCATTTTAAATGTTTATATAAATTCACAGTTGCACTGCATATTGTACCGTTGGCCTTGAAAATACTTTTTTTAAATTGGAAATTAATTCGTTTTACGAGTTTAGACCAACACACATAATATAGATATTTATATAAATCATATTTTTAAGGTTTCTCCCCAAGATAATAAATTATTTTAATGGCACATGTTTAATGTTCCAATTTTATGTTTTACTTTATTAAATATTAAACACTAAATTATTCTCAGTTAACTTGTTGTTATAGTTGTTTGTCCAAACCGAACTATAGATGTACCAATAGTAATATAACTTGACAATGTGCTGTATGAAATCAGTCGCAATATTTATAATCTGAAAAATATATAATTCTATACGAAGCGGATTACCAATTCGTAGTCGAGAGGACAGTTTCTTTTACAAGTGCCTGTCCCATGCATTGCATATCTCTTCTTTTCACCGACTTTACTTTTCAAAATTTTAAATGTTCGTACCTTCAATACAATGGACTTTTTAAGAAACTGTTAAAGTCGCATTGATTCTTAAGCTTTCTATTATAATCGCTGTTCAAAAACGTCGTCTGCAAGAGAACATTTGTGTTGACTTAGGAGTAGGCTAGGGCTTCAGAACTTTGCCTGCTTTGTATGCAGTTCTAAGTCGGCGACATTGACTTCGTTTTATCCCAAACTGAAATGCATGCTCTACTCGACATTCGCTTTGTTACAGACAGAGTAGGAGTTGCACTATATAATTTGTCACCTTTATGCAATCGCTGTATATTCAAAAACAGTTGTCACATCTTCTCCAATCCCTAACATAATCACATACTTTTATAACAGTTTTAGCAGCTACTCTCTGCCATCATGTAACCACTAATATTGCTAAAGATCTCAACGTTCCTCCATCTGCAGACGGGGATCTTTATCACAAACCAATTCGGTAAAGAAACTTTGAATGCTCAATTTCTTTCTGAATCATTATTTGCTAAAACATCCTTTGCAATGACTGGATTTAATCATCAGAAATTCAAAAAAATGTGTTACTTTCCACGTTACAAAAACGTAAATCTCGCCTTAATTGGTTAATATGCCCCGCATGATGGTATCAATCAAAGTACCATTTAAATTAAGATATTGCTTCTAATATTGATAAATTCTTAAATTGACTTAAATTTCCAAAATCCCAGGAACTTTGAAAGTCTGAAATTATCACGCTAACTTTACAACTATAGTACAGTTTATATTGAAATGGCCTCTATATTTCTCAATACCGGATTATAGTACCTTAACTTTTCAATAAACATTGGCCATAACCTTCAGCTATATACTTTTGTAGTCGCTGACAATATTGAATTTCTTGTCAAAGAGCTAAATTCATTTCTAACAAACTTAGAAATTCTTGAATTTATTTCGCCATCGTCAATCAATTTATTGAATACGGCATCAATTACAGAGATATAAATCTGCAAAACCATCATAACTGTTTTATACAACATATCATCCACAGTAAATATCTTGTCTGCCATTCTTTCAAAAGTATTGACATCAAACATTAACACTAAAACTAGGATCATTTGAAGAAAGGTAACATTGTATATATGCCAAAGAAAGTTCCTCAGTAGAGCTAGACGATTAAAAGGGAATCTCCTTCATGTTAACAATGACCGCTACATAATTCTGGACGAAATAAGTGGTCTCAACAAGACTTTGTAGTCTGTGGTGAAGATTGACATTGGCCACGTCTGTGTCGCCATGCTGACTACTGTAGATGCCATTACAATGCCTGATAAATTGATAGTCAGCTGGCGCCAATATCATGACCCTTGTGGGGATTGTACAACAAGTAAAAGGCTTGGATAGTTAGATAATTATATGCACCTTTGACTGAGTGATCTGATGTAGAGGAAATGTGTTTCATTTACATAAACACAGTACGTGAATATAATCGATCAAATACACTTTCAAAAACATAAACAAAATACATGCAAAAACCATTTAATTAAATAATATTTAAAACTTTCATATTATTTGTTGAAAGATTAAACCTAATATCCATTAAAACACTGTATATATATATAATAGTGTCAGTGTGTGGACTGATATAAGTGAGAATAAAACCCAGCTTGTAAATAAAGATAGGGAGTATGAGAAACAGACAAGTAGAGTAAAATAATGAGAAATATGTTGTCCTTGCATCTTCTTTTGGTAAACTGGATCGATTATTTTCAGAAAATTGGGATTATTATGTGTGAATTTAATTGCTATATACGTGCACTTATGGATATTTTGAATCCTGGAAATACGGAATGGCAGACAGTTGCGTATAGAAATTAAAATGTTGACATCTTGTCCATCTTTCTGCTATACATGGTGACGCACTTTGTTACCCCAGCTGATCTAAAAAGTGCTTTGCAACTGTTTCACTCGTCTATATAGCTGTCCCTTAATATGGCGTATATAATATACATTGTAAAGTATATAATTGTCTCATAGTACTGAATTAATTATTTTGTAGACCTACGGTCATTAGTCAACAATTCTTGTACACGCTATTCCTAGCTTTGTACATGTCACATTTTGTTTTCCCTGAATACTTATGTGGTATTTAGTTGCTAATTTATAACGAACTGTGTTTTAGCTTTAACTTTTCAGAGAAGTATGAATATTTTTTGAAAGACGTGTTGAGAGAAGCAGAATAGTTTTAAATTGGTAAAATACTATCGTTGATTGACAAACACAACTTTAACTAGCTTTTAGAGTATTGAGTTTTTGTGATTGACTATGGCAGTAACATTTCCTCACAAAAAACGTTATTGTTGTGCGTTGTATGCCATTATGTTATTTAGAATTTTACAACTATTTAAAAATATATAGTATATATTTCTTCCCTCAATTTAAAAAAAATACTAATCTGTAATATATTTTCGTCTAAAACGTTGTTGCCTTTGATATTACATGATTAAAAATTGTTTAATTATTTAAAAAAAGATATATTATTCAGTATTATCTTATTTTATATGTAATAAAAGAATTTGTACCATGATTATTTATAAGTTCGTTTACACATGCTGCGAATTGAATATTGGCACAGTCAATCAAACTGTTAGTTCTATTATTATCATATTATTCCCTGTTAATTATACCATCCAAATATTGCTTCAAGTATTTAAAATAATTTTCGATAAAGCAAATATCCTAACTACTGATCATTTCTAACCTTTACTTTTAAATACAAATATAATTTAAATAGTAAATGACAACGTTCCATTCCACTCTTCATCACCACCACAAATCAAACAATATATAGTTTTTGGAGTGATAACATGGCAAGTCAAACTTGTTGATTTAAAAGACAGCCAAAAACATTACGAGTAATTGACCAAATCATGTATAATAACACGTCCCATATTTTTAATTTTATAACTTAAAATGTAGGGAAGAAGGATTTTAGACCATCATCTTTTTTTTAATTGTTTCGTCTACTAATATTAACTTGCTGCATTAATTGTTTTCAGTTCAGTTCAGTTCTGTTTTTTATTTTATATTATCTTATGCAAACATGTATTAGTTGGTTTGCATATTTTCATATGGCAACAATTGATATTTTAATAAATCGGTACTAAATATATTAACTAATTATACTATTTTCATTTGTGAAATTCATTTCCGTAGTTACTCAATGTAATGATTATAAGTTAAATAACTCCGAAATAGTAAAATTAATAATACATGTTTAATGTATTTTTGTTGATGTTCATACATAGCGAAACGTGGGTTCCACAATATTAATAATTTGTACTAATAATTAAATATAAGCATGTTTTTTAATATATATTTTTTAACTTATTTCACATCTTTTAACGCTTTTGTTGTTTAAGTCTACAATTCAGGCTGAACCAGCTATTCATATTATATATTATGTATGTTGAAGTCATCAATATATTATAACTCAATGAACTGGTTGACCCTTTGCTTACTTTGATTAAATGTGAAAAACGTTTATACTAATTAAAGATTTGCCTCATTGTTATTCATTTACAGTAAATTCATTATTTTATTCTAAATTGTTTTGTTTCAATTAGCATTACACCGTAGCTGATTTCCAATTATATAAATATACAGTGTGCGAATGTAAGGTTAAGGTCACATGAATGTTTAAGAAAGTGTTGCTTGTTAGAGCCAGAGACTCTTATAACATATTGTATATCCATTAGAACTTCCGCTTTCATAGTAATGCTGGTTAATTGTCTGGTTATGCGACAATTGATAAAGCTATTCATAATTGTCTCCAAAAGATTTTGTTTATCCTTCTATGTAATGCGCTAACGATAATTACTCAATGGAATCTCATAAAATTGAAGGTTTTATTTACTTTTATTTGTTGTCATGGTAATATTAGTTATCTAATTATTTAAATGATCACTTACAGTCGTGAAACATCTTTATCATGTAGACTATAATTCTCTCAAATATCGAAGTAAAAAATATACTACGCATGCAACAAATAGGCTAGGTATGTAGCTGTGTAGCTACAATATATAATATCGCATAGTTATATGTTTTCATAATATAAAAATGTTTTGTTTTGTAGGATTTTTTTTCAGTTTTGATTTTGAGTTCAAATAAAGTGTCGGCGTCTTTATTGAAGTTTCTCGTCGATTCTGCCTTTAGTAGAGCGGTTCACCTCCCTCCACTCCTCTTCCTTATCCCTACACCATTATTTTCCCCTGTCTGCCTCCCCTTTGTCTGTTTTTGAGTCTAGAAAACACTACATATTTTTATAGAAAAGGGAAAAAATTCACAGAAAACAAAATGTGACGGACTCACTTTATTGGGTACATTAGAGAAGTTTGTTTTTTTCTTTAAAAGCATTGCCTAAAGGAGTTAACTAACGTATCTTAAATATACTCACGAAAAATTATAATATAAACAAAAAATCGTGTGCATGTTTGTATGTTACAGTTTATATATATAATAAACTTTTGTAAACGTTTATATGATAACTTGTTTTTTACTTAGATATATAACACAGGACCAGGCTTGTCTCTAAATACTTGTGCAGTAATTAAGATATTCAATTTTTGCTTTCCTGATTATTATATTGATACATGTTTTTAAAATGTATTCATTGTATTGATAAAACCAATATGAACAATCTCTTTAATAGTTTCACTTTAACTTTTTTTACAAATTTCCATTGATTTTGGCTAGGGTTAGGGTTAGAATAACTGCAGTAAATTTGTGAAAATTTTTAATTTAAATAAAAAACGTCTAATTTGTAAAAATGTAATTGGATTGATGATAGACATTTAAAATTCTCAATTGCTCTCAATAATCCTTGTTATAAATCATTGTGCCACGCCACTTGTTAGTAATGAACATTTTATACGTTGATTCGTGTTTACTAGACGATCTAAATTTAAATTCGTTCGGTGTTATTTTAAAACACTGGCAATAGGTTGGCCACTGGTTGAGTTTTGTTTGACAGGTCATATTAGTTCTCTTAATTTATTTCTATTTGCCTACCTATTGTTAACTGATATTTCCATGATAACTTGGTTGATTAAAACTCGAAAACACATTAGAGATTGCTAGAGGAAATATGAATTTTGTGTAAACAATCAGTGGCTAAAATTATACCGTTTTTTCATAAAAAAATCAAAATTAACAAATTTCTGGTTTTTATGTGATCAAAATATTGAGGAAAAGTTTCCTACTATTAAAATACTTTACATTTTTAGTTTTGTATGAATGACTTATTCTAGGTAATTAATGGTGTCTAGTTGTTCATCTTTTAGTTTTACCAGTTTCAAAATTGGGTTGTTGAGGATTTTCGAAAATAATGCATTTTATTTATATTACATTAACATCTTTGAAATATTTGCTACAAACTAGAACATTGCTTCTCCCAATTCTTGTTAATGGCATTGTTATAGTTTGTATAAAATATTTTAAAAAGGTTAATGTGTAGAAATAAAATTAATTTTCCATCCTCGACAAAACAAATTTTAAACTGGTAAAAGTAAAAAGTTGAAGCATTTTTTTGGTATACTTTATACAATTTAATATTCATTGAAGACATTGAATGTCCTACATAATGTCCTCCCACAGTGTCCTACATAGTGTTCTCCCACAATGTCCTACATAGTGTCCTCCCATAATGTCCTACATAGTGTTCTCACACAATGTTCTACATAGTGTCCTCCCACAATGTCCTACATAGTATTCTCACACAGTGTCCTACATAGTGTTCTCCCACAATGTCCTACATAGTGTCCTCCCACAG
>JAUZND010000093.1:0-14407 GCA_034780555.1 Coelogynopora nodosa | reverse complement strand
ATGCGTATTGGGATATTCGCTTTTATAAACACATTCTTAACCTTTCTGTCGATATCGTCGCCTAGGTAGGGGAACTCGAAGTAGAGGGGCTTGGTCGTAGTACCGTGCGGGGTTTCATTTTTTCTCCTTTTTCTTTTTCTCCGGTTCCTAGGTTCAGTAGCCAATGCTATCGTCTCGGTCGGATAGCCGTTGATTGAAAGAGTATTTTTCAAGTCTGTAAGCGATTTTCTGAAGTCTGTATTGTGAGTGCATTTTTGCTGGATTCTCGAGACTTCGTTTGCTGCTATGTTGAGCTTAGAACGTAGAGGAATAGCGGATTTGTAGTGGGGGAACAGATTTCTTTTGGCTGATTTTTTGAAGAACTTGAAAGTTGCTTCACCGTCCTTCTCCAGTTGAACTGAGAAGTCAAGAAGGTCTAGTGAGTTGTTCTCAGATGGATATTCGATCTCAAATTTGATGGTGGGATGGTGGTTGTTGAGAGTAGAAAAGATTCTATCAGCCTCATTTTTGTTGACGGTTAAGATCAGCGTGTCGTCTACGTATCTTTTGTACAGTCCTAATAGCCGTGGGTTGAGGGCTGCCCTTTCCAGGTTGTCCATCACGAGAATGGCCAAGATGCCCGAGATGCTGCTGCCCATGGCCAGTCCAGAAACTTGCTTGTAGACCTGGTCGTTGAAGGTAAAGAAAGTGTTTTCCAAAATCACCTTCAAAAGAGCGGATATGTGGTTAGCTGATAGTCCATGGCAATTAAGGTTAGTGTCACGAATTCTGTCGGTCGCTACTCGTATTGCTTCAGTTGGTGGTACTGACGTATATAAAGCCACTACGTCCAGGCTGAATGGATAGTTGAAATTAATCCGCGAAGAGACGTCTAGATCCTTGATAGCGTTGATCAGTTCTTGGCTGTCTGCTATGTGCGCTGGGACTGTTTTGAGAAGGGGGCTTAGAAGCCTACTAAGGAGATACGCTATCTTCGTGGTGGGTCCGTCGGTGTTGGACACAATGGGTCTTATTTTCAGCACGGGGCTGTTTTTATGGGTTTTGACGAGATGATAGAATTTGGGAAGCTCCGAGTTAGAGGTGGAGTAGTTAGAGAGGATAGATCTGGAGAGATTGGCTTCGATTGCTGCTGACTTCCACGTGCTGTTGACCTTGGATTCCACTGACCTGGCCGTCATGCGTGGGACTTTCTTGTAGGTTTCGGTGTCGTTGAGATGGTTCAGGGCTGCTTCAGTGTATTCCTCTGTTTTTATCGCGCAAATTAATAAATTATTTGATTAGAACCATCTACTCTGGATAATCGTAATTCAAAGCAATCGCTCTTTTTTAAAACTTCATCTTGTGGCTACTTTAGTTAATTTGATAAAAGTCAATCAATACCAATGACCATAAATCTAATCAGAAATTACCTTTCAATATCATATGACATCCTTAATTATAGTCTATGTATATTAAATATACATTAAAGTGGTTTGACTTAGTTTTGCTAGTTTACTCCTATCTGTTTTATTATCGGTTAGCCTCCAGCTTGGCCTCTAGTTAGTGCTATATTTACTGCAGGGTTTTACTCAAGTTTATAGATGACAAAAATTAATTTGTTATCTTAAAAGAATTTGAACTACGTCATTTTAATCAAATAATACAGTAAATTATATAAATGAAATAACCCTACGACAATTAATTCCGAAAATGTTTTATTTGGTTGGTTGACTACCTTACATTATTGTAATATTTTCAGAAGTAAGTGCTTTCTTTTACCTTTTATGAGTAGGGCCTACATAAGAATGCTTAATTTTGACGATATAAAATAATTATAAAAATCATGTAACAGACCGTAATCAATATCTATAGAATCAAAAACTGAATGTTAAAATTATTGTATATTACCTAGATTAAATATAGATACACTACATTATTAGGTTGTATGTAGGTTAGTATGGTATAATATCACAACGATCGAATGAGGAATGCATTTATTCAAATAATAATCGTATTACAATATCCGATGTACAAATTAATATTCAAATTAGATTTTTATTAAATCAAAATTAAAGAAATACATTGAAATTATTTAAATATATAATAGTATTTATGAATGGATTATTTCCGTCAGTGATGATGAATATCTTCCTTTTCAGAGTGATGATAGGGAATTGGTTCGTGTCTGAAATATGAAAATGTGTTTTAATTTATATGCAGATTTCTTATTGAAATCAAGTCAAGATTTTGTAAGTGATTGATTTCATCCAAAATATTGGCCCTTGATGAATTTTGATTTTTATTGATACAATTTGTCTACAAATCGAATAACTTTGATTTTTCCTACAATCCAAAAATGTACAAAGAAATATCCTAGTTTTACTCAGATATATTACTAATAATCCTAGATTTATGCAAAACTCAAATATAAATTTATGCAGGTCATACCATGAAATTTACTTTTAATCAGGGTTATCTTATAGAATTATCTGTAGAAGTTAAAACACCTTTCAGAATAGTGGTAATATAATATGTATAAGGTACTGAAAAATTGTCCGTTCAACAAACTACTAAAAGAACTTATATAGAAAGCAAGTATCGAGTCACATAGAGGGTCTCATTATTTTGAAGTGTATCCAAAAATTAAACTATAGATTCAAGGTGATTATATAATAATTATGTTTCTTATAAATTTGGATCCAATTAACGAGATCCTTTTGGATACATTTGGAAAACCTGCAGTGATTGATCCAAAAGAATGATGTGCTGCCAACATGATTAACCACATTGAAGAACACAATCTTGCGGCATTTAGAATACAGTGCATAATTATATACTGTTTATGCTATCTCTGTGATGGCTATGTTGTATATATACATTTTTCCACTGCTGGAATAACATTGAAGTGGTGGTATATATATATATTAGTTTCAATTTTAGAGATAGCATATATTGATCAATTTCTTATGTTCCTAAGAATGGGCAGAAAATAATGACAATCAAAACGAAATGCATAAAAAATATGGTAAACTATTTTCTGAAAAAACCGTTAACGAACTTTTAACAAACTATGATAATAAACATTTAAAAATTCCTGAAATATTTGCTCTTAGCCAAACAGACAAATTTTTCGATACAGCCAATTTATTTATATAACATTCCAGTTTCAATTCACTGGAATATAGATTAAGAAAAATTATTTTAAGAACTATTTATATTATCAATTAATGTGTTGAAACTATTAATAATTTTAAAAAAAAATTAGAATTGAAAAATTGCTGAAAGTTTACCAAATGTATCTTATTAAGATTATAAGATATATGATATAAGATATATTTTAAAATAAATCCTATTTTAGTTATCATAGATGTCTCCAATTGTGGTCAATAATATTTGCAGAATATTTTGGCGCAATTTCAGTGTGATAGATTACTTTTTGTCAATTTCCATTTAAATTTACCCTATTTTGCAGAAATTTCATGACATTATCTGTATAAAGCCATATCCTATTATGACAATTAAATATTAGTATGAACATTTTTCACAGAAAAAGTGTACTCCAATTCATAATGTATACATATATATATATATACAAATGCAAATTTGAGATCTCTAAACGACACTAAATTATTCTCACAATCGGGATCCCCAAGACTTCTTGTCAGCTCGTCTTCTGAACCACTCGTTAAAGTGATGCTTTGCTAAAATGTTTAAAAAAAAGTTGATAAATTAGTACAACAAAATATCAAGTGGTCCTTAAATCAACACTAAATTACAATATAATACATGAGTGTTATAATATAGTTACGTTATACTGCAGTATGTTACCTAATTTAATAAATAAAGATTTTATATTTGTATTACATTTATGTTAATGTTAAAGTTGAACACTTCTTTGAAATTTGTGGTTCTTTCAAAAATGCTAATAAATTTATTCGGCGGATCTGCCAAAATTGCATCATGGACCATGGAGCATGGTTGGACCAAATTGCATCGTGGACCATGGAGCATGGTTGGACCAAATTGCATCGTGGACCATGGAGCATGGTTGGACCAAATTGCATCATGGACCATGGAGCATGGGTGGACCAAATTGTATCATGGACCATGGAGCATGGTTGGACCAAATTGTATCATGGACCATGGAGCATGGTTGGACCAAATTGCATCATGGACCATGGAGCATGGTTGGACCAAATTGCATCATTGACCATGGAGCATGGATGGACCAAATTGCATCATGGACCATGGAGCATGGGTGGACCAAATTGCATCATGGACCATGCAGCATTGGTGGACCAAATTGCATCATGGACCATGGAGCATGGTTGGACCAAATTGCATCATGGACCATGGAGCATGGTTGGTCCAAATTGCATCATGGACCATGGAGCATGGTTGGACCAAATTGCATCATGGACCATGGAGCATGGGTGGATCAAATTGCATCTTGGACCATGGAGCATGAGTGGACCAAATTGCATCATGGACCATGGAGCATGGTTGGACCAAATTGCATCATGGACCATGGAGCATGGTTGGACCAAATTACATCATAAACTGTGTTTAAAAAACATCGGACCCAATTATACTAAATAGAGTAGGTAAGCGAGACAGTAAGTATAATATATCCCGAGGCCGCTTTATCTTGTTGTGCTATTGTAAGAGTATTTAATGTGGCAAACAAATGAAATTAAAAAAATTAAAGACTGCTTGAAGTTAATATTTAAAAGAAGCTGTTACGAAAAACGGACAAAAAATTATACTACCTTAATTATTTTAGATATATTTTTTAATGTAGTTTGTTGTATAAATATAACAAATTAATTTAAATGTCAAATACATTTACCTAATAAATAAATAAATTTAATTAAAATGAATTTATATTGAATATAATGGCAAAATAAAATAGTGTTGTATATATACATACATACAAAATACAACAACATTTTTATTTCGCATTATTCAAAATACTATTATTCAAATTTATTCAGCCATAAATGTTCAGCAATAAAAATAAAGATACGGCTTAGTATAAATTACTGAAATTAGTAGATACCTAATATAAAACTTAGGCTTAGGTCGTAGGCTGAAACGATTAACGACGTAGCTGCCAGTTGTACATGAACAGGATGTTTTTTGATAATAAAAATGCAATTAAAAAATAAGAAACCCCTCCCTGCAAGATTAATAATCGCTATAAATAAAAAGATTAAGAAATTAATATATAGATATTTGAACTTAATGCAGGGGAAATAAACCAAATGTTGATCAAGTCTTGATCAGTTGATAAATTTAGAAAAATGGTTCTGGAAAAGTTGAAACAGAAAAAAAAATTAAAAACGGTAGTTAGTTATATATTTTGAATATAGATGTTTTATTGTTGCATTTTCACTGAAACCATCCGACAAATTAAGAATGTTTATCGCAATGTATTCACAAAATAATTATAAAAAACTGGTAGCGTAATAGTATAACTGTTAACTAAATATTTAAATATATAGACATGTATATAACTAATTTTTAAATTTGCATTTACAACAAACAAGTGGGAAACCAAATAAAATTGCAAAATATCCACAACAAAATAAGAACTTTTCTAACAAATAAGAATAGAAAAAAGTTACTATTTTGAACAATGGCAAGAAGTCCTTACCTCCGAAATAAAAATTAATTAAGACAATATAAAACTTTTAAAACCTTTAAAACTCTAAATTACAGTATTACGCCATATAAAAATCTTTTCCGTATGTAAAAAAATATAGAAAAATATAAACCCAACACAGTTTTTATTGCAACCAATCATATTTAAACATTTTGTATTTGCGAAATACATAGTTATATATATATATATATATTGCGCTATGTACAATAGTTATTTACAGCTGTTAATAGATATATAGATTAAATAGAAAATTTATTAAACTATCTAATATAATAGATTTGTATTCTTTGAAGTTATATACGATGTCATTATCTATATTTCGTTAAATATAATTACACAGAAAGGGTTCTTTTTATTTATTTCCTTTATTTATAAAATACACGGTAATTATTTGTTAACATGTAACATAATATTTTATTACTATAATTGTATAACAGTAGTATAACAGTAGTATTTTCTTAGTTTACAAATGTAAATATTTTTAATTTTTCAATATATATACAAGACGACATACGGTAATGCCGCTTGTCCATTTCTTCCAAAAGCTCTTCCTCGTAGGGCGAAAGGTCATGATTTGAGGGATGTCCCATTGTTACTAGAATGAAACCTGAAAATATGACCCGTTGCCATTAATAATCATATACATATAAATATTCAAGATTATTTCCATAATATATATACATACATACATACATATATCACGACTCTATAAAAATTATACAAATCGCCACATACTCGCCACATACCCGCCACATACTCGCCACATCCTCGCCACGTACTCGCCACATTCTCGCCACATACTCGCCTCATACTCGCCACATACTCGCCACATACCCGCCACATACTCGCCACATACCCGCCACATACTCGCTACATACTCGTCACATGCTCTCCACATACTCGCCACATACTCGCCACATACTCGCCACATACTCGCCACATACTCGCCCCATACTGTTTATTAATGTCCGTCGTACGTTTCACTCTCCACTCTTCCCTCGTTACTAATCAGTGACAATTTATTGTTAATATATGGCGCTTATAGCTCAACTGATGAGTCGCTCTTTTGATAGTAACTGCTCGCTGTGTAGCTTTTATGGGGTTTTCCCCCAATTAGTGGGTTTTCCCTCAAATTTTGATTGGATTGATTGATGTTTTATTTTTATAGAAATGAAACTCATCCTGTCTAAGTATTCAAGCAATGGCGAAATATATATCTATATATAAGTGACGAAAAACAATACTCATAATTCAGTATATTGTATATTACAATAATTCTGATTGATGTGTATTATTTATAATGTTGTTTAATATAACTTTAGTTGACTTACCAAATGTGTTAGATAGCAATTATTTTTATTCTCAAGATAATTCGCCTTCAATTGTTTTATTGATATCTAAAATAATACTTATAGCACTGTATCAGTGGCGGATACAGGTTTTTGTTAAGGGGAGGGGGGGAGTTAAAAAACACCAAAGGACACGTATGGCGAGGCGACCAGCAGAGGCTATAATTCAGCGCGGAGCGATTAATTTTTTCGAAACATCTAAAGGCTTTTAAATGTCTGTATTTTACAACAACAAAAAAACATAAAACGTCATAAAAATGTTTAGCTTTCGCCCCAAGGGGGGGTTTAAACCCCCTAACCCCCCCCCCCCCCCTGTTAATATATTTCTAACAGTACAGTAATATACAGTTAATTAAAAAAAATTCATTTATTTTGATTTTCAACATATTCTCATAAACATGATCAATTATAGCGTAGAGGTATTTGTCACATGTTGGAAATTTTACGTTGGAAATTTATTGTATATTTCTACTAAATATACTTTAATCCAAATCCACGAAGATAAAAATTCGATTTTTACAACTGTGATATATTTGAATCCTATCATAGACGGCATCATTTGTTTGATATTGATTTATAATGTATATGTTAGTTTGATATTGATTCATATGTTGGTTATAATTATATTTGAATTAATAAATAATCGCTAGCAACAATGTTCATAATAATAAATACCATACTTGATATATCTGATAGCTACGTAACTTATGCTTGATTAATTAGAATTGGGATCCGGTATACATCATAACAACAACTAGCTCTACAAACTCTACACTGGAAAGTAGTTTGCGATTGAATTGTTATAAAGAAATCCTTATTCGAATATTTTAATCATTTTTAAACGTTTAATATTGTATCAACAACAAAAAAACTTACCCAGAATTGTAATGGAAAAAATCAGGAATAGACGCATTCTGAAAAAGTTCCCGAAAATATAACAAGGAAAGATAGATATCCAGTTAATGCTGCTTCGTCGTCAGAATTCTGGCAACAGTCTGGGGAACTCTAGTGACCAACAACCGTTGAAATATTCTCTTTATATGTTCCAATTCCTCTCCTCCCCTTCCTTATTTCATAGATCCATATATATTTAACCGTGACCCACAGTGTTTCCAGAATCCCGAAGCCCCCTGCGGAAGGCGAACTAACAGTCACATCATGATGCAGAGACCGCAGGAAATGCCCGCCTCAGGGTTCCCAAGTTTGAGTCCACTCACCAGAAGTGAAGTTGCATGTCCCCGGAAATGGTAACCCAACAGAGAATGGGCTCCCCACTTCCCTCCGTACACAGGAGGCTAGGAGTGCTTGCAAGATATAAATAAAATGTATAGAAATTTATTGAAATACACTGTTATGTATATTTAATAATTTTTTAATTTCGTATCTTTATTTTATCATTCTGAAAGAAAAATTAATCTCGGTAAATTACCAGACATATTAATATAGGGTATTCAATTATTAAAATAAGATTGACGGTGATATCATGTTTCAATGATAATGCTAATAAAAGTCAAGTAAAAAAACACATTAAAATACAATAACTATAAAAAGAAGATCCGGATTAATCTAGTCTGGCAGATTTACTTATGTTCAATGAGACAGGGTTTTTAATAGCCGGAGCATGAATATATGAAAATGTATACTTATATAGAATAAATGGAATGTGGAAACACTCATCCTCTATAAAACAAAAGAGTAGATAAAAAGCTAAGGGAAAGTCCATATAAAAATGGATTCAGCAAAAGCCCGGGGGTTAGACCTTCAGAACCTATATACAATTTTTAAACATCAGATCAATTCATCGCTTGAAAATTTAGCATTATGGTAAATTAGAATAATTTTTAATTACAATATAAACAAAATTTATTATTCAATTTTCTAATTAAAAGGTCGCAAGACTCTTGTAAGTCAAAAATAACGATACTAAAAGAATAAATAAAAATTAACGTACTTTTGTAATTACTTTATATCTTTTATTGTTACATATATTAAGCACATTAACCATTTTGTAAATATTGTATATTTGTTCATGCTACTTCTGTATTAAACCATATGTATCCAATACATCAAACACAAACGCATATTTGTAATGATCGATGATTCAATGCGACAATCCTATGGAGAGCCATACAATAAGTCATAGTCGTATTGTATACGTACTACCTCTCCAAAGTATAGACATCATTGCTACAATAACTATGTTTCTTAACTTTGAATCTCAATGAATTGCAGCAATATCGCTAACTGACTGTATTACATATATTAGGTTTCTCAGCCCTATATAATGACGCTCAGAAAAGAAGAAGTGCTATTTTAGCTACAGTTCGTCTGGGGGTGTCATCATTTGGTGTTTAACCTTCGTGCGCGTGATTACATAACATCTCTCATAACGATATATGCACGAAGAGTATTATTCATAGGCCTATACCAATTTTAAATGTAATGATTTTATATAAATTACTAAATACAATTCAATGCAAGCTCAAGGCCATGCAAACATTAAGATGCACTCTTTCCGGTAAGTCAAATATAGTTTGAAAATTTAAATTATAAAGTGTTTAAGTCTATAATCCCTACTAGAGAATTTATTAATATGTTACGGAACAATTGAGCAATTTGACAATATAGCAATTGATAATTGATAAAAAACAATTATTGATAATGTAGCAACAAATTGACAATATAATGTATAATGTTAATTTTTTTATTGCATAATTTATAGATACAAAAAAAATAGTATTACATTTAACCGATATAATTAATAACAACAGACAAGCAACTAGCTATGATAATTATCAGTTTATCACTTATTTCGTTTCAATTCTATCACAATTCGTATATACATTTTGTTTGTATTTATTAATTTATGCAGCTTAAATGCTACAAAATATTAATTATTCTTTAGAATATCAAAATTATGTGAATTGCGCGTCACAATTTATTTTAATTTTCCAGATTTTGTCTCTCCTGTATGTCACAAAATCAATTTTATATGTACGTTTTAAATATGATGGTGATATATATCGATTTGTATATAATTTTGATATACGGAAATTATAGTTTATTTCGTAAAATTTTATTGCTTAAGTAAATATTATATTTTAAATTTCACTATTATTATTGAATATGTTATATTAATGTTATATATTTAACATGTATTATTTAAAGTATTAAATAATATCAACCTAATACATTTTAATAATAGGCTATCTATATATATGTAAAACATAATCCAGTTATAAATATACATGTTAGTATTATAAATTAATATTAATTATTTTATGCATTTCATATTTTATGCAATTAACATTTTACCTTCAATCCCATTATATCACAGTCCATTGCTTTTTATGTTGTATTTTAGCGCAATATTAGCACAATATTAGGGCAATTTTTATTTTATTAACCGATGATACACACTATACATACAGCTGAGTGAATTTGCACATAGTTGGGACTTACCAAGATCTTCCAGTATAGATAATTTTATAATTTCTTGCACCAAGATCTCGTTAAAATCTTGCATTTCCTGGTATTAATTATCTGAATAAATCGTTGTTTGTTGCAGCTGAGGTCTAAGTTCTTTACCAAAGCTTCAGTAAGATCTTTGTAAGATATACTATAGTAAGTTACTTAATTATTTTCAGCCTGGCCTTTTTAGCCTGACCTTAGCAAATTCAGTATTTATTCTGACCTTTGGTAGGTATTATCTATAGGTATATCGTTGGCAAATATCACTTATTGGATTAATTTTAAATGTTATCCAAATCCTTACCAAGTAATTTTAGATTTATCTAGATCTTACCATTTAAAAAAAAATTCCAGATCTTACCATTATTTTACATTACTAAGAAATACAAGATTTTACTAAGATATAGACTCATGTCAAAATAAATATACAGGTCTTTGAAAGATTTTGTAATACTTGCTGGTAATAAGACTTGGTAAAACTTGGCAAGATCTTAGTAAGAAATCCATATGTTTAAATTTAATGTGTGATAAGAAGAATAGGTTAGTCGTTTTTCTACTATAAGTGATGCGAATTACTGATGCATGAGACATTCAACAGATGCATGTTTCACCACTTAAGTTTATATAATAATTATTAAAAGCGGAAAATACAGATATAGGTCTATTATGGAAATCACAAACAACTATATGCATATAATAAATTATAAATGTGGTAATAATAAAATGTCTACAAACATTTCACAAATACAAATAAAAAATAAAATACGTATTACCCTATTAAATATTACTTATTACATATTACTTTAAAAAGTGTGGATTTATTATATCATTGATAACAATTGATTGATTTCATTTAGAAAATAAATGTAATATATATATTAAAAAAACACTAATTCATTAATTTTGTTTATTCATTTAAATTAAATTATTTCATCGATTATATTAATTTAATCAATTAATTGTTATTATTTGCGTTCCATACATTTTTTATTTTGTAACATATAGCAGAAAAATTTTAGAAGAATGTATTTTTCAATTGTGTTTAAATGATTGTTTCAAATCTTTCATTTAATTTTAAAAAGTTTACTGAAATCTTCTTTCAAAATGTTACACGAATCTAGGGGCACTTATAGTCACCAAATTAATATAAACCCTATTAGATGCCATAGATAATTATTTAATAGTTTTGCGTTCTACTACTTTGCAGCAGTAAGGCATGAATGTTCAGTTAAGACTTTTTGTTTAGCAACTTTGTGAGTCGAGTATGACTTTGGAAAATTGACAAATATGTTCTAATTTGATGAAATTTGGTCCTATAATTTTTAAAGTTTTGCATTGACACAAAAAGAATCTTTCAATATATTTCCTATTTCTTTCAATATGTGATCGTTTCGAAACAATTTATCCATTTATTTTTTATATTTATTAGCTTAGCTTTTCGTTTTTATTAGTTTAACCATGATACTTTCTCCAAAAATAAAATATGTTATAATTTTAAAACATTCCATTAGACTTATATTTTACTTTCATTTATAACGATAAATTGTACTATAAATGATATCAATGTATTACTGTACAAGTCAACGGTATTATACCGATATGAGGCGATACCTTTGTTAAATAATTGCAATTATAGTAACATATTTGTAATTAAAAGTTATTTAAGAATAAATAATAAATGACTTATTAATCGTGCTAAAGCATTCAATACAACTCTATGGGGGTATCAAACGAAATTCGTGCACACTGTAATCAACAGTATTTTGTATTTAGAATAATATTCTTGATATTGATTTTACTTTACTCTATATTATATGCAGTTCATCATATAGCCTATATATTTTGACGTAGCATTATACGGCAAAGCAAATAAAAATCAGCTTCAACACACACGTACCTATGTTACCTGTCTTTATGAGCGACACTGCTAAATACATAATGTGGCTTTACACATAGCGATAGCAATAAATGCACATCTCTCGTAATTTCCCTGAGAAAAGATCCCTTCCTCAATGAAGGCATCCAATAGGTTTGTGTTCTGTCTTTGTTACAACAGCACTCTCCTAACTAAGCTCAGGATGCCAATGGTTCTATTTAATTATTGATAGTAAAAATATTATTTCTTCGGAAAACATCAATTCATTGTATTGTATAGTCTATGGCTCATTGTTGACCTAATTCCACCATAATTAAGCTTCCAGTTTCTAACAGTTCCCTATACTTAATAAGGACATCCATCAACTTGGGGGTACGTCGCAAGAGCAGTTACAATCAGAGTCCACGCATCAGCAGAACTATGGGGTCGAGATCCAATCGTTCGCTCAGTTGTGTGGTTATGTCTTCTAATGCGATCCCCCACGAGGGTGATCATGACCAGCTAGAGCAGTCGCAGCAACCAATCAGCATCGACCCTGAGTTTGTGTCCTGTGAAGAGGGCTCAGAAGACGGGACAGCGCGGTCGACAGTCTCACTGAACTCGGCGATCAGCTTCTGCAAACTGACCGACGACACCTTTGCTACCAACAGGTGAGTGGTGTATGACGTCGGCATTGTCAGGCATTAACAGTCTTTTTTATAGTTCGTTAAGTTTTTTGTTTGTAAATTATTAACATTAATTGGAAAAATATTTTGAAAAATAAAGCTATATTTTGTAATAACTTTGTTGAAAATAATCTTGTTGATTACTTTATTATTTCAAATTGTTGTACTTACTTACGCTTCGTTATGAAAATGTTATTTGATTTATTAATTGTTAAGTTATTTTTACTTTATTATTGATTACTAATATTATTATTGATTATCAATATTATTATTGATTATCAATATTATTATTGATTATCAACTTTATTATTGAATATCAATATCAATATGAATATCAATATTATTATTGATTATCAATATTATTATTGAGTATCAACATTATTATTGATTATCAACATTATTATTGATTATCAACATTATTATTGATTATCAACATTATTATTGATTATCAACTTTAGCATTGATTATCAACATTATTATTGATTATCAACCTTATCATTGATTATCAACTTTAATATTGATTATCAACTTTAATATTGATTATCAACTTTAATATTGATTATCAACTTTAATATTGATTATCAACTTTAGCAATGATTATCAACAACATTATTATTGATTAATAATATGTTTGTTTATTTCTTTTAAAAAGAATACGACATAATTTTAAAACTTGTGTATTAAGCACCGTTTTGATCATAAGGTTTTTTATAAAGAAGAAATATCATCTATATGTGATTCAAAATTATTATATAATATAATTATCAAATTGATTTTATGAAATAAAATATTTTTATTTTATACTATTTATTATTAGGGATGCGTGTTACCTGCAAAAAATGCTAATATAAAATTAATTATTACTACTAATATTACAATATTTTATAATTAAGTATATAAAAGAGACATACATTACCTTAATATATATTATATAAATTATAAATGAGTTCAATATAGCTAATGTATACGTAGGAAAAATAACCATATAAAATCGTATAGCAAAATTTGAGTTTTTGAATGTAAATAAAATGGATTTGTTACAAAAAACATAATATGGGTTCTAAAAAGTATTTCTACTTTGATGTATATCCTGAAGTTACACCTTCATTACTTATTCTCATTAGTAATGACTGATTAAAAGTTTCATGAGTATAGATAACGAAAAGTGCAATGTATGAGGATGTAATTTCATTTCACAAAAATACAATTCACATGTTATTTTATGTATTCGACAATTATAAATATTCTGATATTTTAGTCAACACATTTATAATCCTTATAGGCCTACAGATGGCGGTATATTTAGTTTACTTCATCGATTAGTAATATATTATTTAGTTTACTTCATCGATTAGTGATATATTATTTAGTTTACTTCATCGATTAGTGATATATTATTTAG
>JAUZND010000092.1:0-14408 GCA_034780555.1 Coelogynopora nodosa | reverse complement strand
AAACCTGATTATAAAAGGCAGTATTCTGCTTCTGTCAGCAGCTAGTCTTTCTCCCGACATCTTTCGTAAACTGATTCCATATTTATTTTTGAAACCACATACCCAACCATCACTTGCCATAAATTCGGTATCTCTGCTCATTAGCATCGCCTTCTAATGTAAACAAGTGTTGGTTACAAGTCTTTTACGACTGCGCCTTCTCTGAGAAACCATTAAAAAAAGATGTTTTTCCATGTTTTCATCCTTTCCCATTTTAAAGGCTTTCCGCCTTTGCAAATTAGATGCTCTAAGTTTTTAAACATAATAAATTTAAAATTATCAAAACAAAAACCTTTTACTCACCAAGTTAAATTTTGGTTCTGATTTTTCAATATTATAGACCGCCCCCCTTGATATGTCATAGCATCTTGCAATGTCTTTTTTTGGGATTCCTAATGAACTTTGACAAGTGTAGATTCTTTCACTAATTTACAAATTTCTAGCTTTTTTTAGATCATAAAATTTCTTAACTTTTATTATTCTGATATTACCTGCGAAACAAACTATTCAAATTTAATTAAATTCAACTTTCATATAAAAATGGTAACGTAATGCACACCAATAAAGAGATTCTTTGAGGTCTGATTTATATACATTACTTGAAGCCAATTATGTTATAATTATATCAATTTAATCAGCAAACGATGAATTTTATTAATATATAAACATTTAAAATAATTAAAGAGATATTATCAGTAATTGCAAATTATTCTTTATTACATTAATATACATTAATATTACATTATATAAAACAATTAAAATTCTATTAAAAAATCTATCGAAATATTCTTGCTCATATATATTATAAATTTAGAAGACGGAACGAAAATTGGATGAAGTGGAGAGGCCAAAGAGTAAGGGTATAAATATTTCAATAAAAGTCACATTTTTAAAATATTTAGCTCGAATTTTGCCTAGTCCCGAAGTTTCAATGAAAAAGGAACTTACCCGACACTCTACGAGTACCCATTCTTCTAAAAACTTGGCAAATGATTTAAAAAATGATTACTCTACATTAAAAGATTCTCCATTGGTTGAAAAAACAGTTAATAATAAAAAAAGTCGGGTAAATAATGTTTTAATAAAAATTTAACAATTTTTTTAAAAAATAATTTTATATTATAGGACTTGACCCACTCTGAAGCCAATGACAGTTTTGAAAGGGAAAATAAAATCCCTAAAACCACCCGCAATGTTGAAAAAACTTATTTGGCGACTGATGGTTTAAATAAAAATTTTGATCTGGGACTATTGGGTAAGGTGAATGATATATCAGATGATGAATCAACAAAAAGTGATTTTTTAAAAAATTGACAAAATTAAAACAATTAAATTTAATTTAAAATATAAAAAATTTAATTTTTTAATATTATATCTATAGAAAACAAAAAACGCCGAGATACACCTACTAGACCCAAGAGTATCACACCAAAGCGTAGCAAAGATGAAGACTCGTGTTCATCATGTAATAATTATTAACATTGTTTTTTTTTAATTTTATTTTACTTTTTAGCCAAAGTTTCACACTCGACGCCAAAAGTAACTTTTAAAAAATACAATTTATAATAAATTTTATATTTAATTTATTTTTACTGATTTTTTTAGGTAAAAGAAATTCGGACAATAAAAAGGTACTGAAATATTTTTTAAAAAATGTATATTTTTTTAAATTTAGACCGCAAAAATGAAATAACATTCATGTAAGAATTTTATCAAATATTTTAAAATAATTAAATACATTTGTTTATAAATTTTATATAAATAAAAATTACATTTGCTTGAGACTTCTTTTATAAATACCTGTTTTGTCGTGCTTGTGTATTTTGTCCGTTTTTATCCAGGAAGCGACGTATTTTTTTGGTCTGTGAGCTAGAGGATATTTTAGGCCGTTTTTAGTAGCTTCATTTGTCGCATCATAACTTAGTAAATTTTCTTTCAAAATTCGTTGATCCAGTTCTTGTTTAG
Source organism: Coelogynopora nodosa (assembly GCA_034780555.1). NCBI lineage: Eukaryota > Metazoa > Platyhelminthes > Proseriata > Coelogynoporidae > Coelogynopora > Coelogynopora nodosa. The sequence continues at coordinate 12,404 of JAUZND010000092.1, read as the reverse complement.
TTTTATATTGATCCATATATCTGAAATACAAAATATAAAATTTAAATGTTAAATATTATATGTAAAATTTATAAATATATTATAAATTTAAAATAGTGTACTCATTAAATGCAACTCCAAATTCTGAAGGGTTTTGTGGTTCAACATAGGTTAAATCTCCCTCGTATTCAAAAATTGGCATTTTAACATCTGTTTTAATAAAGTTTTTATTTAATTTTTTTTAAAATTCTTTAAAAATTCTAGAACGTACCAAACAAATTATGAAAAATATTTTTCACCGCTTTGCTAAATTTACTTTGAAAAAAACATGCTCCAACAGGCTGTAGATTGTGTTTTTTTGAAAAATCAACTAATGAAAAGCATCTTTTTTTCAAATTTTTCATATTTTTGACATTTTCATCTTGAGACAAATTTAACAATACGTCATGTTTAAAAAGAATAAATACATATCTACAATAACCTAAACCTAGCGATGGAAAAGGAGGTATATAATCAACTAAATTTTGCCCTTTTGTAGTCTGTTTGATATTTCCTTTTATCCAATGCAAATAATCTTTTCCTTCAAATACATTTCCATCAGGAGAGAGCATTATAATGGTGTAATAATTTTCAGATATTGGGGTGTTTTCTGGCAAGTTTAATTGTATGGAAGGTTCTTTTAATGTCTGAAAGATTTTACTGTTTTAACTATTTTTTTAAACATTTTTAACATTACTTTTATTCATTTTTTATAAAATTTTACATTTATATTATTTATCAACAATTATCGCAATTTTAATATTTTTACCTCATCCGACGAAATTAAATTTCCATAATAGACTTTTCTACCTTTTTCACTCTCAAACTCAACCGTCAAATCAACAGATGGGTAAAAAAAATCTCGATTAAACAAATCTTTAAAAATGTTACAATTTTTCATTTGATTGAAAAGATCTAACTGGTATGAAGTTAAATTTTCATCAACAGTTCCAATATTCCGTCGTAAACTGTTTTTATCAGTTTTTTCGACTAAAATAATTATAATTATAAATTTACATGTTAAAAAGTTACATATAATATTATTAAAAAAAATATTTAAAAATTAACCTCTTTCTTTAAATTCCATACTTTTGTCATGTTCGTAGTCATTTAAAACAGGTACACCATAATCAATTTTCTTAAAATAATTTACATTATTTCGAACATTTTTACACCATTCTGGTGGATGTGAAATGTTTCTAATACTTTTAAAAATTTTAAATTTTATTCCCAAGAAGGAAAATTTTTTCGACAAATTTAACATGAACACGACTTTATTTATTTACTAATTTATTTCAAAACACGTGTCCAGTGGTTATAGATTTAATAAATGATAACAAATAACATATTTGAAATAATAAGTTAAATAATGTTAGACACAGCAAAACCTTGTACTCTAAATATATAATATACCTTTGCTCGGGTAACAAAAGAATAGTTTATAAAACTTGAATGGATTTTGCTTATTTCATATATTTTTCAAAGTTATTTTCAAGGACACTGAATAAACTTCAGGTATAATTAATTGTGTTACCTAAATATATTTAAAATGTATTTAAAATATTGTTATACTATTTATAAAATTTTTTTAAATATTTTTAAGAAATATATCTGAATCAGTACTGTTTATTTAATTTATTCATGTCGTACGTTCTCTTATTACCCGGATGTTTCAACCCCATTACCAGAATGCATATTAAACTGTTGGGTAGGTTTTATTTAAATTTAGTTAAATTTTATTCAGAAAATTTTATTTATAAATTTATAGATATCGCCAAAAACCACCTTATAAAAACTAAGAAAGTTGAAAAAAGTAAAATTTGTGCCATTTTATCTCCTGTCGCAGATGTATATGAAAAATCTGTAATTATAATTTAAATATCAGATTTACAATATCATTTCTTATTATAATTACCACAATATTCATAATAATTTATAAGCAACTGGCTGCAGTGGACGACAGAATAAACATGATTAATTTGTCCATAAAAAAATTAAAGTGGGTCAAGTAACTAAAAAAATAATATAAATTTTTAAATCTGTAAAATATATTTTCTCAGAATAGATACCTGGGAAAGCAAATTACAATCAAATACCTCCACCACCACATTTTCCCTTATAAAATCAATTCTCAGTAAAGGTATTTTTTACCTACAAATAATTGAAATATATATTTCAATAAAATATTCATTAAAAGTATATTACAAATTAATAAATATTTATATCAATATTAATATTATAATCAATTTATTTATTTTATTTTAGACAAATCTATAAAAAATCTCAACCTAGTATGTGGCTCTGATTTATTAGAATCCATGGTCAACCACGACAGTTGGGACTTGAACGAAGTAATTAATTTAAAATATTTATTATTTTTTTATTAATGAAAATTCATTTTTAGATACACACAATTATCAAAAATTACGGAATGCTGTGCGTCATAAGAAAAGGCTACACCCACAATTTTAACAATATTTTTAATGCTCTAGAATTAACTCAAGATATGAAGGTAAATTTTAAATTTTAAAATATTAGGATAATATATTACAATTAATATTATATTTTCAAAAAATTAAGTTAAAAAACTTAATTTTTTAAACTTTAAAACTTAAAATTAGGAAAATATTTCCTTGATTGACAGTAGACATGCAATAGACATTAGCTCGACTTATATCAGGTATAAAAAATAAATTTATAATATTATTACAATAATTATTGTAAAAAAAAATATTTTTTTTATTTACTTAGAGAAAAGAGGAAAAATAACAAATCCATCGACCACTTGGTGACTGGCAAAATTAAAAAGTACATTGAAAAACACAACCTTTATTTGTAAATTATCAATTTAAAAATTTAATGAAAATTAGAAAATCATTTATTTATCAAACAATCCATGTAAATTTACTATTAAAAATTATTAAAAATCAAATGCACATCTTTTCATAATATTTCATTTGGTTTATTGCAAAGACGTATCTGGATTCCACGAAAGACATTTTTTGTCCACACAGCGACAATTAGTCATTTTCTATTAAAATTAATTTTTTTTAAAAATTTTTAAAATTTTATTATAACCTCTGTAGATTTCAAAATAATGTGTTTTCCTTTCCAGTACTTAATTCTCCCATAAAACTGCATAGTACTGACCAAATCATTAGTGTTTATGCAAGTTTCTATACTCATTTCCTTTATAGAAATATTTCGAACCTTTTGGCATTCATTTCCGAAATATTCATCAATTTTATGCAGCCAATATTTTCTATATGCAAACAAACCCAAATCAGATAAGGGTCTTTCTGGAGAGCCCAATTTTCCTTCATTTTTTGATAACAAGTAACTAAAATCAATCAACATTTGTCCATACCCTTTTTTCATAAAAGGAGGAATTACTAGGATACACGACAAGTTGTAATTTAACGCTGATATTTTTTCTTTCGAGAAATAACCAACCATGTGACAACCATCCGCATCATTAATAGTTGCAAGGTAGAATAAAAAGGGTTCCACGTCGTAGTAGAGAGTTTTGCTGTCTAGGAACATTTTACCCAAAAGACATAAGTTTTGGCAAAATATTTTATTTTTTTCTCCGTCAATTTCGAAAAATGACAAGTTGTCTTTTCTGTAAATTTCTGTGCCTGGAGGATGTTTCCATAAACATTTAGCAACATGTCTTTTCATAGTCATGTCGGATTTGTAATATTTTAAACAAAATTCGCACATGTAAAGTTTTGGCTGTATGACATATTCACGAGGGAATGGTGAACTGTACCAAATTGCAATATCAAAATTTCCAAATTGCAGGCATTCTATATGGAATCCATTTTTTGAACATTTGTTGATCATGTTTTTTTCAAAAGCTGATGAATCAGAATCTGATGTAGGTGAGGCCATTTCTAGCGGCATTTTTGATTCCTTTTTTCCACAAAATTCAGATATACGAGGACCATCTTGTCGGAATGAGTTTGTAAATTGCTAGTTTAGATGTATAATTTCAAGAATATTTTAAAAACAAACAAAAAAGAGAAAATTATAAAATATTTAAAATATAAAATATAAGGAAATTTTTTAAAATGATATAGAAATAAAATTAATTGCAAAATTTCAACAATTAAATTTAAAAAACAGAAAAAATTAGGAAATTACCAAAAATATTCAAAAATAGTAACAAAATTAATTGTAAAATTTCTAAAAATATCGAAATAGAAGCAAAATTAAATTGTAAAATTTAATGTAATAATGTTTAAATATCACAAAATAGTTCAAAAATATAATAAACTGAAAGGGAAACAAAATTAATAGCAAATGTTCAAGAATAATATTTAAAAAACAAAAAAAAACACAATACAATTATTTATAATCAAAAAAATTTGAATTAAAATGAAAAAATAAAATTTAAGAAAATTTAAAAAAATTACTGGATGCATATTTACAGTAACACATTGTGTAATCATAAACAATTCCAGGTCCAAATCTGGAACAATCTGCCTGATATCTGGAAGAACGTGTTGTAAAGAATAGGATAAATTATTTTGTGAATCGATATTTTCGTTAATTGTATTAGGGTCGTATTTTGAACATTTATATTTTTCCTGAAGTTTCAACAAAAGTGGATAGTCCTAAATATTAATAATTAAAATAAAAGATTTATTATAACAAAAGTATTAAAAATTACTTCATATATATTTTTTGATTTATCGGCGGTTACATTTTTGGCACAACAACTTTTAATCACCTGTTTTCGTTTTCTACAAGCTTCAGTAGTTGTATTATGATATATAGGACATAGACCAAGAATATGATGGCTTAAATCTTTACCATTTAAGGAACCTATTGTAGAAAGTTTTAATAAAATTGAAATTAAAAATGTTTGAATAGAAAGTCTAAATTTCATGAAATAAATACCTTCTGAACGACAAAAAACGAAATGCGGACAAACAAGATCGGTCGTTTTTCTAATTTTTTTTCTACTAGGCGAAGAACATATAACAGGTTTAGTCATATTTAGAAACTGTATTCTAAAAATTTAAATAAATTATCATATTTATAAATGTATTAAATATACGACTCTAAATTTACCTATCATATACAACCGTAAAAACAACAATTTTCTAACAAAACTGACAAATATCAAACCTTTTAATTTAAAATTTTAATTTAAAGCTCATCTCTCTGGTAATAAATTTATTCTAAAAGCTACATGTATCCATGGATATATAAGGATAATAAAATTGATAATAAAGTTATTCTTACATTATCGTTTTGGATCAAAATCAAAACTTTCATAAAATTTGAAGAATGACGGAAATAAATCCAAACCACACTTTGTACGTCAACAATATTAACGAGAAAATTAAACAAGACGGTATAAAATAAATTAATTTTAATTTTATTTGAAATTTTTAAAAATAAATGTATAATTTCTTTTCGTAGTTTTGAGACGAAGTCTTCATGCAGTATTTACCCAATTTGGCGTAATTTTGGAGATTGTGAGCCACAGAAATATTAAAATGAGAGGACAAGCATTTGTAGTTTTTGATGATGTTCCGAGTGCAACTAATGCGTTAAATTCAATGCAGAATTTCGTCTTTTTTAGCAAGCCATTGGTAATTAACAATTATTCAAAAAAATGAAATTTTTAATAATTTTTAGAAAATACAATACGCCAAAAGCGAGTCGGATGCGATTCAAAAACGTAACGGAACTTATGTTGAAAAAGTATACGAAAAGAAGATTTCAAAATCTAAAAAACGAAAGCCAGTACAAGCTGGTGTTGCTCAAAATCGCATAAAAAAGTAGATGATAAATTTTTTAAATGTCAGTTTAATTATTTTTTAGAAAACCAAACTTTAATTTGTCAAATATCAATGTCTCGGGTGAGTATTTTGATTTTTTGTTATATAAAAAAGTTTTATTTGATAATTAATTTTTTATTTCATTTTCTAGCTGATGCATTGAAAGAACAGCCTCCGTATCATATACTTTTTTTGTCGAATTTGCCCTCAGATACACGCGTCGAAACGTTGATATCTTTGTTTAATTCGTAATAATTTTTCACTTTTTTTAATTTGTATTTTTTTTATATTTTTTATGTTTTTTTAGATTTCAAGGTTATATTGAAGTACGTATGATACCAGACAACCCGGAAATTTCTTTTGTAGAATTTCGAGACATTTCTACCGCATTGACAGCCAAAAATGCTTTACATGGATATCAACTACAGCCTGGACAGTTTATACGAGTTAATTTCGCCAAGGGGTAGATTTTATTGTTTTTTTATAAATTCTACAATTTTTATTGTATTGTATTGTAAAAGTAAAAATATTTTTTTGTTTTAAAAATTAAAAATTTTAATAAAATTTTTGAAATATTAACTTCTCTATCCTAGGTGATTTTTTTATAAATTATAATATCAAAATGATTTGCCAACTTTATTGGTCCTGATAAGTTTTATAATTATAAAAGTTGTAAAGTTTTTGTAAATAATCACTGCTATATATGGAATCATCACAAAATGGAGAAAGTGTTCCTTATGAAAGCATGGAAAATACGAGAGCTACTGTAACTTTTTACGTTATAAAGTTTATAATATAAATTATATATAATTCATATATGAATAATCATTATAATGAGTTTAAAATTGAAAAAGTTTGAATAAAAAGTATAAATTTTACGAAATAAATCATCAAATGAGTTTAAAATTCCAGCAATCTTCCGAAAGTGCTCAAGTCGAACACCCAATTCGCAATCACAGACCTGAACAAATCGTTAGGATTCTAACTCCTCTTTGTATGACATTTTTTATTGTAATTATGACCACGAGATGTTTTAATTTCGTGAAAAGTGGCTCTTCGAAATCGTAATAACATTAATAGTTTTTTAACGGGTTATCACTGGTTTATAAATTTAAAATAATTTAGTATTTACCTTCCGTTTAACACCGAGTCTGAAACTGCTAGTACCGGAACAATTGTATGGACTTCTTTAATCAACGTAGTAATAATTCTAGTTGTAGTAATATTGATGACGTTTATTTTCATCTGTCTTTACAAGTACAAATTTTACAAGGTGAATTTTCTAGTTATTTTTTATTTATAATATAAATCTAAAATTTTAAAAAAAACTTATTATTTTAGATTATTCAAGGTTGGCTTTTTTTGTCCACAATTCCCATATTGTTCATTTTTATGACGATTTACGCAAAGTATTAATAATAATTATCATTATGATAATTAATCAATTATTATTTTTTAGAAAAATCTTCGAAACATTTAACTACAGGATTGATTGGATTTCTCTTTCTTTTTGCGTGTGGAATTTTGGCTTTCTTGGAACTATGGCCATTCACTGGAAATCGCCAATTAAGTTACAGCAGTTTTATTTGGTTATAGTTAGTTCTATGGTGTCTATGCTCCTTTTGATTAATTTGCCTGTTTGGACCGCTTGGATTCTATTGGCTGGTTTGGCCATATATGGTTAATTGATTTATTTAACTTGAAAATTAATAATTATTGAGAATTTTTATTGAGAATTTTTTATAGATATTTTTGCCGTATTGTGCCCTAAAGGACCTTTAAAAATTCTGGTTAATTTGGCTTCAGAGAGGCAGGAACCCATATTTCCATCCATGATTTATACAGGTTTTTTTTGTTTTTTTTAATTTTTTAATTATTTCGATTAATTGATTTATTTTGTATTTTATCATGAAATTGGCTTTTTAAAAATATTTTACATTTCAATTTTTTAAAAAGTATTAAAATTGTTCAACTTGAAGAATGAATATTTTAATTGTATTAATTTTCTAAAATTACTTTTGATTTTATTGTTTTAGCTGGTGTAGTCTACAACGTTAATGACGCTTATGATACGCTGGATAACAATTCGCCGGACAATTCACTGGGAATGGACAACGAGTCTGAAAATGTACTTGTGTCAAACGTTTCTGATGTTGGCTGTCAAACTGGATTTATTGAACAGAACGCAAATGTGACTGAAAATGGAATTGTCAATCAAGGTGCGGAACCAGTTACTGTAGAAAGTATACCTCTTCAAGTTGGTGATGATAATTCTGTTAGATTGGCCAATAGGTTACAGCCAATTAATCGAGGTAGTTTTTTAAGAATACAATGTTACATTGTATTTTTTTAGTTCATAATACTTCAAGTGCTGTTTTGGATAGTTCTGATTCTGAAGATGATTGTAAATTATTTTCTTTAAACATTATCTGGGGTTCGAATTTTTACCCGATTCCTTGACGGTTTTTTTTTACCCAATTTCGGGTAAAATATTTAATTACAAAGTAAAATTTCAGTGTGTTAGTATAGTATTTAGTAAAGATGAATTTAAATTTTTATTATCGTTCGATAATATTATATTGTAGCGCTACAAAATGAAGTTTGAAAAATTACACTAGTCAATAATTTAAAATAAAAAAATTTAGATCTAAATGAAACACATATCATAAGTAGTCATCGGCGATACCCGATATTTTACAAACCGATATTATATCGTAAAGTATCGGCCGATACCGATATTTAAAAAAAAATTTATAATAAACTTTTATTTTGATTTAAAAACACTAAATTACTAATGGATGCAGGATTTAGTCTTTCCCTTTGAGGCCTTACCGTTTTTGCCCCCTTAGATTGGAGCCTCTCTACCCTAGAACTTGTGGCCTCAATGCAAAATACTTTTTGAGAAATTTTTCAAGTTGAGGATAAAGTTTAACTCTATCTTGCCAATATTTATAGACATCTTCTATTTGTTCAATTCCACATTTAAGATAGACATCAAATTCATTGTTTTCCGATTTTTGAATTTCCTGTGTTCGCATTCTTATTTTCTGCATTAAACTGTTGCGTGAAGTATCTGTTTTGACAGTTTGAATAGTGTTGTTTTCTAAAGGAATAACATAATACATTATTATAAAAATATTAATTACCCTTAACTTTTAAGTCTTTACTAATTAAATCGTAATGATGACAGTAATTTTCTTCTTTAATCAATGACATTTTGTAATTTGGATTTAAAATCATAGCTACTTTAATCTCCGGTTTATCATAGCACCAAGCTGTTCTATTTCAAAGACTTGCCAGTAATTTGTCCTTCGTAGTATCAAGATTTGAGGTCTTCATATCTGCAAGGTCGAAATTAAGTTGTTCAATGACTGGTATAGTATGGGAGATAGATGGTGATCGCTCTTCAGACAAAAACCTCGTGCCTTCTTCAAATGGTCCAAGTAGCTCATTTAAATTACATAATGTTTTGTACGTGGCAGTGGAAATTGGCGATGGGCAAATCTTACCGCTTTCCTCTATTTCCAATAGTGCCGTGTTTATATTACTCTTTTGTTTAATTACATATTGAATCAAGTAAAAGGTACTATTGAATCTAATAAAAATATCAACTGGGGGAGAAGACGTATCTTCTTTTTTCTTTTTAATCTTGTGCAATATTTCAACCGATGAATTGCTTTGACTGAAATGGTTTGCAATATTCCTTACTTGACTAATTGCCTGTGAAATTAAATCGTTCTTGGGAGTCCCGTTTTTATTCTTGAAAACTTTGACGTTGTCATTAATACAGAGTTGTAAAACGTGAGCTAGACATTTAAACCAGTTAAAATATTTACTACAAAATGAGGACATGTTCGATGCTGTGTCTGTTGTTATAAATATTTCCGTTGTTATACACGTTTTGCTGGAAACAATTAATTTGTACTCGAGTAGAAGCTTTTTAATTTTGTTGTAATTGTTTTCAGCTGTATGTTTTTCAGGCATAGGTATAACTCCTAAACAATAGTCATATTTAATCAAGTCATCGTCGATGAAGTGAATCATGACGTCAAAAAACGCCAGCCCATTTCTGGCAGTCCAGTGGTCAGCTGTAAGAGCAAAATTTTCAAATAAATTATATGTTAATTTATTATTCAGTTTCTCGTTAACCTCCAATTTAATATTGGGTATCAGTTTTCTTCTAAATGTGGTCTCTGATGGACATTCGTATCTAGGATCTAATATCCCCATTAGTCCTTTTAGCCCCTCCCCCTCTACACAATTAAAGCACATGTAATCTTTGATTATCATTTCAGAGACAGCTCTGGTTCTGATTTTTTGAGCCTATGAGTCTTTGTAATATTTTTTAACGCCCGTAAAAGCCTCAACTATTGATTTTTGTCTTTTCGCACCACTCGTTGTTCCAATATTCTGTATCTTCTCCTTATGATGTGTCTGGAGATGTTTCTTTAGGTTGCTCGTGGAATTGTCACAAATCTTCACGCTCATATTACATAATTTGCAACTTGGGCGTTCTTTATTGTTCAGATGGACAGTAAAAAAAGTCCAATATACGCTCGTTTTCATTTCAAAATTTTTAAATACGCGTGTTTTGAAAAAAGAAAGTTAAATTTAAAATAAACATATAATTTATTTTCAGAAAATATGCGTAAATACTAGTTACTCAATTATTAAATATTTTTGGTATCGTATCGGTCTCGTAAAAAAAACCGATACGATGTGATACCGATACTTTCCGATATATCGCCGATGACTAATCATAAGATAGACAATTTTTTTCTAAAAATTGTGAAACTATTTTTGTTAATTTTAAAGATCTATTTTCAAAGTTGTGTACCTTTTAAAATATCATCATTAACTTTTATAATTAGTATAATAGATATATATTTTTTGTTTTTTTAAAATGTTTTTTTAATTATGCTCCAAATTTAACGTAGAATTCAATCATATTTATGATTTGTATAAATAGTATTCCGGAGATTTAAAATATATATACTAGATTTGGAAGAGAATAAAAAAATATACTTACGTTCAATATGTCGGAAAAATTGAAGATCAACTTTTAAATGCACACTTTTTTTAATAAAATAAAATTGTTATAAAAAAATAATAAATACATTTAACTGCTGGCACAGCCACAAGTACTCACATATCATATTTAAATTTCTTACATTATGATATCTTTTTTCGAAAATTGAGAGAATTTGATGGAAATGGAAATTTAATAGGTCCATGTTGCAATCCGGCCAACATGCTGAGAATTTTCAAATCACAGCATAACATCCATTCGTGCTTGTCATATTGAATTAGATTGAGGCAATATTTTATATTTTCATGTTTCTTTCAACGTTGTAGAGTACAATAAAGGAATAGGTTGATACATACTCTTTGAATCCAATAAAACACACATTAGACTTTTTGTGGATCCATCAATAAAAAAATAAACTTCTCACTTAAATACCTATCATGTAAAAGGAGCATCAAATTGGTAACGGTTCATGACGAGTTCTGTGAAATGTGGAGTTTAGACCATCTGCAATTAAATCTTTCGTTTTCAGTATATTCACGAGATACTCAGATTGGTCCTTGGATAATTTCATGGCACTGATAATTTCTAACAATTCAGTTTCATCTAAAATCTGCGAATCTTCAAGGCTCTGTTCATATATTGATACATCAGACTCTTCTGTACCTGTATGTGTTCTTTTATGACTAGTGAATTTCTCAGATCTGACCAATTCACTAGTCATAAAAGAACACATACAGACGAACAGTCATACAATTGTAGAATTTGTGACAGAACATTTACTACCTCTTTTAGTTGTGTGAGATACTTAAGAAGCATTCACAATAAACACAAGACGACTCCATTTAAATTGATGTTTGCTTATTAAATTTTTTAGGAAAATGAAAGTTTATTGAAAACATTACGAACGCAGTGTACATTGTTAATTTACATCCAAAAAGGCTCCATTTTAAATAAATCAGTATTACAATTATTTTGAAAATGGAGTCTTGTAGGTTGTAAATTAATAATGTACATTGCGTTTGTAATGAAATTTTACTATCAAGTTAAATTTTTCAGGTCAATAAACTTTCATTTTCCTAAAAAATTTAATAAGCAAACATAAATCAATTTAAATGGAGTCAAATTTAAAACAAATATCAAATTATCTCTTTGAAATTCAAAGTTTTAGTTAAGTTTAATTATATCAAATATTTATTCAAAGTTTTTGCAGTTTTCGCTGACGATTAGTTTAGTATCATAGAATGTTCTGAAATAGTGTGCCTTTTGAATTCCTGGGATCGTCTTTGTCTTGTTGAAGTAATTTTCTAATTTCTTGGTAGTTAATTCAACTTCAAATTTTTATATATTTTTGACGATTGTTTTTCCTTTTACATTATTTTCGAATTCATCAGTTGTTGTGATTTTTGGATAGTGAAATTATATTAACTTTAAATTTTATAAAAAATAATTTTCATTTAGCATGATCGGACAACGTAATTATACGAGTCCCAGAGTGGTTAAAAGAGGGAATTAACGACGTTTGTACAGAACAAAAGTGCTACAAAGTACTTTTTAAAAAAATT
>JAUZND010000091.1:0-14409 GCA_034780555.1 Coelogynopora nodosa | reverse complement strand
TGTTTTACCATTTAATAATAACTAAACAATAACGGTCCGATCTGAAGAGGGGTCGTATCTATCTGTTACACCCTGTATACTTTAAAATAGTCAGAAATATTATAATTTCGATCTACTTTCATTTTTCATAAAATAGTAGATAGCTGCGACAGTATCAAGATTAGCCTATGTGCTGCATTATGCCTAGTAACAGCTATTGTTCACAGCTGTCACGGTCAAAAGGTGTTATAAGGTTACATCTGCCAATTAAATGATTATTCTTTTCTGAGGGCATTTCAATGTTCTATTTACAATTATTATTGAAAATAATATTCACCTGGTGTCAATTGCATTAACAGGTATAAAATACGATGGTATACATATGGTTATATAATACATACAATCCTATATGGTTGTATTGCACGCCACGTGATTAACAACTATACTTAAACTACAACAATCATTATTGACATCGACCATTCAAATGTTCCTGCTGTGATTGTAATCAACTTCAAATTTATATTCCATTGGATTTTATCGGTAACAGCCTTCGAATTCGTTATTTTAGTAAATGATAATATATTTAGTTTATAATATTTTAGTATAACTAATCTGATTGTGTATTAATACAAATAATGCTTGTATTCCAATATGGGGCAGAGTATAAGGAATTAGCAAAACGCAAATCTGACAATTGAATTTTCCTCGTCACCTTCCGATAATTTTTTATCTTGGAAGTACCACTGTTAACTGTTTCATTCAAATAATACAACTTTTCAAAAACCATTCTATAAATACTGGCATAGCTTTTGTTGTCAGTGTATAATATAATTACTTATCATAGGTATATACTAATATCATCGGTTCGTGAAATATTCCACATCTTGTAAATCTATATAATATTTCATAGAACTTACTTCTATTATTACTTAAAATAAACTATAACACTGATTCACAATGTTTCAAACCCCCTATCACAAACAATGAAAATACTGCGGAATATTAAAAATAAAAACATTTATTTCAAATGAGATGTTCAATTTCACTTCAGAACATAATAATATGCAGAAAATAAAATATTTAAAAAAGGTACTACTTTAAAAATGAAAAACAATTAATAATAATAACCAATACAATGAATTGGAATAGAAGAAGTGAATGTATATTCAATTCGATTCCTGTCGGAAATCATACCGTATAGTCTGTAATAACACATTATATACAATGGCAACAAGAAGACTATATATAATTTTGGCTCTATTCAGAATCTAATTATATCATCAATCTGTCCATCCTCAATTATCGATTGAGAATAAAAATATTGTCCAACTATAGTCAAGGTAGTGATATAAAAACAGGGAATGTATTCAATTAATGCTGTAAAGTATAAGAACTGTTGTAATATTGGTTACGGCAATCTGCGACCAGAAAACACAGCATTTACTAATTGTATGAGAAACATTCAAAATGGTATAATTGTAAACAGGAAATATCGAGAAGAAAGTGTGAAAGTGTGAAAGATGAAAGTGTGAAAACGGGTTTACTAAAAACAAAACTTGTTTGAAAATATTGCTTACTTCTTAGGTATAACTAATTACACAAACAACAGAAAAGCTAGAAAATATCACAATAAATTATTTTCATATTCATAAAACTAGTGTCTACTTATATAACTGTCATAATTAATTTATCAGTTCAGGTTAAAATAAAATAGGTATCTTGAATGCTTTTACCATTCATATTTATAATAAATTAACAGAGGTTGTCTGTCCACCAACATGTATTGCATTGTCAATAATTGAAGATTTAAAAACAAATTAATGTTTTTTAATACTTAGATTTTGTAAAAACTTTAAATAACATGAAGCGCATCAGAATGCAATGGGCAAAAATCAGAAGTCGAAACACACTCTATAGTTTACAAAAAGCTCAATCCTGAAAGAAAAGGGCAAATACACTAATTGTACAAATAAAAAGGGTAATAATAAAAAACAACGAGGTGGCACTAAAATCAATAATTTTGCAGTCTAACTTTGACAGCGGAATATTTATTATAGCAGAACCAAATAAGAATAACTAAAAGGAGGCCCTTTCTATGCAAACCCCCCTAGCTCCAAAGACAACATATGATATTGAATATTAAGCCGGAATTGGTCAAGTTTGACACTAATTCAGTAATATTGCACAGTTAATTAAAAAAAGCAGGAAATACATATTACTATAATAAGAACATTTAAAATATAAAAGCCAATCAGCATGTCCGATCTTTCTTTTCACTGAAGATACCGCGATGCATTGGCGAATATGTAGTCGAGTCGAAGTTGGCCGTCAATTATTTATATTAAATGTTATAAACGAGAACTGTGAAAAAAATTTCAGCAGGATAATAAATAAAACCTACATAATTGTTGAATATTTGAAATGCAAATTATCCAAAATCAAACCAGATATTTCAAAATATAGTATAATTTTAATATAATTAACTGAAAAATTCAAATGCACAAACTATGTTAAAATTCTGTTATTACGAAATAAATTATACAAATATAATATCACTCAACACCTTTTTACAATATATAGAAATGTTGATGCCAAAGCTATGTATTCATTGGTTTCAACTTCTAAATTTAATCTCAAATAATAGAAGGACTGCAAAACTTCCACATCAACCAACACACAGCAATAATGCTCCACTCAAGTATCTCAGGACGTCTTCTTCACCTTGACTCCGCTGGTCCTAAACTCAAGGCTCTCCGGCGATGTGACCAGTTCATCCGAGTCGGAGTCGGCCAGATGGACCTGCATCTTGACCTTGACCGGCCGTGCCGCCGTAGTATCCGAAGCCACCTTAAGGATCCCACCGCCACCGCCGCTGTTCAGGTCTGACTGGCCGGGGGAGGGGGTGGTGTTGACCAACTTCCGCCCAGAGATGGGGGAGGTGTTCATACTGCTCAGCTGGGAGGAGCCGCTGACGTCGTTCTCCGAGTAGCTCAGCTGGATCTTGCGCACGTTCCAGTGGAGGCATTTTGCCAACCCGGTGAACCCGTCGACGACCTTGCGGGGAAGTAGGGGGGGGGGTCCTATTACCATGGACAGCTTTTTCAGTATAGATGCTAGAGTTAGAGTGAGCAGTGGCTGCGTGATTGAAATCACAAAACTTATTATGACCAGTATGAATAGATAATATTGGCACGAGAATGATCAGACAACTAAAAGCTAGAAGACAAAATACCAATAATAGAAAGAAATTTAATACACCCATTTCTTTTTATTACTTCGAAAAAAGGTATTAATAAAACGTTTAAATCCTTCTAAGCATTGTCGTTGTTATGGAATATTCAATTAGAGTGAAAAAAGTCAAGTATATAATTAAGAATAGTCAAGTATTTTATCCTTGAAATTCAAGTACCTGTACCTGTAACAGTAGTAGATATTATATTTAAAACAAAATTGTGATTAAGAAAATCGATAAACAGTGTTTAGTATTATTTACTATATTAGATAAAATAATCAATAACCTCAGCGTAATGGTGTATAGTGTATGTCTATATAAACGTATGCCATGGTGAAACACGAGTTCACTGTTTGACCGTCGAACAAAACACAATTTTATTAAAAAAAGGGAAGTTTTAGAATAACTAAATCAATGAGAATAATTGGAATAACACACTCGGTATACCATTAGTAAAAAAATGCAAATGGTATAATACTACAAATAATAGGTTACAATTACATCACATAACACAATAATATTATATACAAACACATTTGTATGCAACTGTTTCTTTTCCAATTTACCTCCACTTAAGGGAATTTAAAAAGAGAGGAGATCTTAGATTCCCGAAAACAGAATATCATAAACGAACAATTCTAAAATATCAAAACAGCTGCACCAACACCAAACAAAAAGGGCACCTTTCAACAACAATACACAACAACGAACCTGCGACTTCAGGCAGATATAGGGCACCGGGTAGGGCGAGGTGGTGATGCACACCGACTCCTCCGTGAGCAGCTCCCGTCGTGACCGGCCGTCGATGCTCACCCACGCGGTGTTGCGCGCGTTGCGCGACAGGACCACCTTCACCTCCACCCCGGCCGGGATGACGATCGGCCGGAAGCTGAGCGAGTGGGCGTTGATGGGGGTGATGAGCATGGCGGGCACACTGGGGTGGATCATGCTGGCGCCCGCGGCCATCGAGTAGGCGGTGCTCCCGGTCGGGGTGGACACGATCAGCCCTGTGAGTTGAGTGTATAACAATGAATTAAACTATACTGTACAAGGCATGGTTTAGAGCAAAACATACCCAGCAAAATCAAAATATCAGGTTTCCCAGATTTTAAAAGCTGGATTCCCAGATTTATATTTTCAATTCTTCGGTATTTCACAGCTGCGCCGCAAATTATTACAGATTAGTAGTTTATAATGTTCAAATCAAGACGTACACCGAGTTTTAGTTCGAACAATGTTGAAGATGTGAATGACTTAAAAATGAAAGATAATATATTAATTAATATACAACAGAATTTGTGAAAGTTTTTCTTAATGATTAGTCAAAACTGCGGAATATAGCCCGAAGAATATAAAAAATTGAGAAACCATATGAAAATGGTTTTCCAGGCATATCTTCGTTCCAAGGACGAACTGTTACAAGCGCCATTTAGTAAATTATACAAATATTCCCTGACTTTCCGAGATCACTATGAACCATGACAAGTATTCGCTGAGCCAATGATGAACGTTGTTTTTGGTTGTAAATTGCGGCAATAGTGATTTAAGTACAATACCAAATTTCTCATCGAACATAACTTCGCCGAAACGTGTGGAAAAATGTGCCGAAACGTCAAAAAATGAAAAGGTTTAAGTCACATTTAAGTTAAAACCTGGCGTAACCATATTTAATACAGTGTTAACTCTCTTATAGATTCGTCGGTTTTATTTGTATTTGTTGTATCACTTACACAAACTACAGCCATACAGTTATCTTTCGTGTTCATTTTTTTAAATCCGTTAAGATGTCTGGTTGAGTGACTTGGTCTGACATATATTTCAAGACTAATGTATTGTATATCTTTATTTACATCAACAAATTATACGTCTAAGTAAACTGTTTCACCAATTTCTACATATAATTACTATAATTTGCTTTTAGCAATGAAATGACTTATTTGTTTATAAATACAGAACAGAAAAAGATTCAAGTCTGTGTTAACTTAACTCAGACTGGAATCGATGTACAGAATTAGTGTTAACACCAAACATAACCTCACACATTACATTTGAAGGCATAATTGATATACAATGTAGATTATATAATTAAATGTATTTGACTGTCAATCATTAATGTATTTAACACAACAATGTTCAATTACTAGTATAATTACGCAAAAATTAATTTACGAGTTCAATATAGCAATCAGTGCTAAATGAAGTTTATCTACAATCCTAAAAGGTACTGTCATAATTTAGATACAAAAAAATCACCAGTAATACATTAATTACTCTGGTAAGTACATGAATTACATGTACATGTAATTATATTTGACAGATACTATAGCTCATTGCCCTTTGTTTAAATGCATGATTTTCAGCGTCTATCACCATGTCGATAAATGTTGATTATAACTTCAATATATTTTTAATTTAGTCATTGTTTTGTAGTCAAAGCTAATGAACATCATGGAATCTAATGAATAATTATTTTATTCTGATAAGAAAATTTACCAATGTTGGAAAACTTTCAGATATACATACAGGAGGACAAAAATGAGAGAGATGGTGATACACCTTTCCATGTTATATCATCCGAAGAGGAGATGAATAAAGATCTATTTGAAAGAATTCCGAAATCGAAAAAAGCAAAAAGTAAAATGGGTAATGTCTGTTTTTATGTCTTGGTCAAATTCATGAAGGACTAGATTAGATGGTGATATGAAAGTTTTAAAAGAGATACACGAATTTGTTCAATCTGATCTGGTTCATTGTCTGCGCTATTCTTTGAGCGGAGAATACATGATAATTAGTGTTCATGTATTCTCCGCTGAATTTAAATATAGTTTCAACACACATTCAGAATCTATTTGACATAGTATAGATCGACCGTAGCGAGGTCGATAAATAAGTATTCACAACTCAACCTCAGCGGCTGTATGCATACAAACCGTGTCGATATTATTTCAGTTCACAGAAAGGAACGTTTTTATTTATAACTTCTGTAAGGTAATCAAGTTTTGTCAATAACTATCCAGCACAGAAACTACAGTACTAGAACTTCATATAGACTACAAGCAAGACTATAGTAGGTAGTGGAATGAATATACTATAGGCCAGGGTAGTATGAAGTTCTGCAGAATTTAGATCGATTGACCTTTACCGTTTAAATAAGATTGTTAAGATTGAGGCAATTTACTCAGCAATTTTCTAAATCGTATTGAATTTGGAATAATAATGAATATGCCTTTACAATAACCAGTTTCCATGATAAACTAGCTAAAATCGTGAAACTAGCTGTGAAAGTCGACAAAGGAAATGCTAAATTAGTTTTATGATCAGTATATTAGTATAAAGTTATATTTTAAACAGGTAAAGTTCAGAAGTTAGCGATTTAATATTTAAACAACCCTTCACAACATTTATTATATTCAGTATATTTTACAATATGCAATCATCAGTTATATTGCAAATATATTGAGTCGTTCGTAGTTCATAAATATATTCTTTTAGCAAGAAATAAATATAAACTTAATGTCTGTTTTATCTGCTATACAGATTATGCGTTGCACGCGCGAACTGGAAGCCAGAAATTGTGACTACAGAGCATAAACAATTAATTCATTTAATGGAAATATTCCACTCTGCGGGTTATGCTCCACAAAGTTATATTCCATAATCTCTATACGAATATGGGCAACAAATGCATTTGAAATACTTATTGAAATGGAGGCGGCGCCTTTAAATTGGTTAATAATTAACCAATTATTTAAATAATAATTGACGGGTATGGGCTTATTGATAATACATATTCGAAAATTTAAAGGAAAGTACAATGTGTAATTCTGATATAGTTTTGATTGATGTAAGCAAGAGTTTAATCAATGATTTAACAATTTATAAGATTGCTTTTTTAAAGATTTGTAACAAAAATAATTATTGTAATGATTATACATATCAATCAATACATTTCATATGAAACAAATTTATACAAAATCATACAATTTCAAATACATTACGTAAAACTTGAACTAAATAAAAACAATAGGTAAATAAATGTATTAGACCGTTGACAACAGCTGTTAATGGTTACTAAATTGTAAACTTTTTATTAAAATAAGATATAAAAATGTAAGCAAACAATGGTTACCATCGCCTTGCACGGAAGTAACATAGTGATTGTTGATGTAGAGGTCGAGATTGCAGATGAACGCAGCGGACCCTCTGTCCACAACTATTTCATTCAAAGCCTTTAAAGAAGAAGAAAAACAAAAGGGTGGATTGTGGTGAAAACAATAATGTAGAAAAACTATTATAAAATCAGTATCAAGACATTTTCACCCTAACGACTTAATAAAAATACGTTTTTTGCGATCTTATCAGTAGGCAAACCATACTATTGTAAATAACATTAGAAAATTATAATATTTTGAGAGTGGAATGAATCTAAAAAAAAACCGGAAAACTATTTTCATCCTCCAATATCTAAGCCATAAGCGGGGCAGTGGGGGGGGGGGGATCTGTGGGTCCATCCACAATTTTTTTTTAAAGTAAAACAAATGCCACAAAAGCAAAATAAAGCATATCTAAATTCAAAATAATGTTGAGTGACCTATTAAAATTAGCGCGTATTTACTCTGAACAGTTTTTATTTAATCCCGCCATCCCCCTGGTATAATTTATAGGAAGTAAAATAAAATTATAGTTTAAATTTCCGAAAATATATCTAAACCATCTGATGCCGAAAACATAAAAACATTAAAAAAAGTTTCAATTACAACTCTTTTTTTTAGTAGAATGTTAATATAGTGATAATAAATTTGTAAGTATATTAAATTATGTGTAGAAGGCACAAAAAAACAAGCGACGTAATATTAAATTTTAAATATGATTAAATAGTAAACTAAATTGTATTTAAAACACATTTTTAAAACGAAATGAAAACTAGTCAGTTTATAATTGTTCATGTTGACAGAAATTACCAATAATAACAGTTGATGTTATTGATGAGCATGCAAACGTATTTAAAAATAATAATAATTTAAGAAATTACATAAATCCAAATAAACACTACG
Organism: Coelogynopora nodosa; assembly: GCA_034780555.1. Classification (NCBI taxonomy): domain Eukaryota; kingdom Metazoa; phylum Platyhelminthes; order Proseriata; family Coelogynoporidae; genus Coelogynopora; species Coelogynopora nodosa. The sequence goes on along the minus strand of JAUZND010000091.1, from coordinate 6,144 downwards.
AATTTTTTATATATCTCTACCCCATCACCAATAACAAGGTAATGCATATTATTTCGATTCCAGAAAATTATTATTATTATAAATCAGGAAAATGCTATGCATGACTATATTCAGAGGAATGGAGGTTATTAAAGCAAAAAATGTCGATAATTAAAGTTACGCATGATGAAATTAGCCTACGCATCCACATATGTTTTGTATCCTTTACTTGAACTATAATAGGCCTGGTGTAAAATAGACAATGCACGATTTCTTCACGATAATGCTGTCTCAGCAAAGGCTATTTCAATATACAGTAAAAACATAATAATAAATATTTTCAGAAATTGAACAAGTTTAAAATTCGTTTTTACAATTTTTCATCTTTTGCGTTAAGTGGCGGTTTTGTGTTCCATCTCATTTTTTCACGTTTGACGCCAATTTCGGTCACAATCGGGACACTGTAAGAGGAACCATGTGCTGTTTATATCATGATGTCTTATGATATTTGAATAAGTTTGTTATTTTTTGGTGACATATAAACGTAGGAAATGTTTACTTTGATATGTTTAAAGAGTAATATATTACATGGGATATTTTTCACCATTTTACTTTATGATTCTAGACATATATGTGAATTGTAAGTCAATTATAAAAATAAATTTTGTTATATATTATAAATGTCAATGTATAATAATATGATAATGCATTATAATTGTATAACAAAGATCTACTGAACATTAAATTAATAATCAACAATCAATATTAACAAAAAACGTATTTTGTCAAGCTTCAACATAATGTTATCAAATCATAGATCATGGATCGTAAAGAAAAACCGAGAGAAATATGGTAATGTCGATCTATTAAAAAATCGTTCTCAAAAAGTGTATTCCAATCAAAGTTTGATTAAAATATATCAAAGCTTATTTTATACAGCGTCTCACTAAAATATTTGGATTATCAGTTTTTGTAAAAGTATACATTGTAGATATAAATGTTTTTCATGATTTTAAAAGAATATAAAAATATGTCGTACTTCACAAAAAATGTATGGGGATTTCGAGGAATACTTTCAGAGGTTATCTTTAAAAGCCTCGTTTCCGAGGAGTTTTGAGTTGAGTATCATTAAAATGAAAAATTGTAATTTGATGGATTGCATGAATCCTGATAGTTAAAAATGTTAATGTAACATAACTATTCATAACATAATTCAATAATCGCTAAATGGGTTGACATAATATAATCGCATAATCGGCTATTTCCTACTTCCCGAGCAGTACCAATTCACAAGAAAATTCGCTCTTCGTCGACAAAAAGAGTTCTAATAAACAAGAAGCAATCCAATTTCACAAGCACCTCAACTATATAATCTTTTTTTTAGATTTTTTGAAGCAGTGTATTAATATGTATGACGCGTATAAGGTTACATAATGTAGCATTAATGTGTATTTTAAAAATAACAGTATTTTGATTGTCTTTCTAGGTCCAACAAAAACTACATGTAGCCTAATGATATTCTTTTAATATCATACAGTACTTGACAACTGAAATTTTAGATTCGTGAGATAATAATCACACAAACCTATTTCATACATGTCACCACTTTTTAACAAGCCTCAGTGACGCAGTATAATGGCTAACAATTTCTATAAATAAAAGGCTTACTGTGTCTTCAGTAATTATTTTCAAATACTAAAAGTAGCAACACACTTACATTGGTAGAATTCTAAGTCGGTTTTAAATGCTGAAAACAATGATGGATTGGACCAAATAATATGTGATTCACTGACTAAATATATCATTTTCCTAAATTAACCGCCATGTTTATAACATAGTCAATTAAGATTCAAAGGTGAAGGTGAATTCCAAAGGTGAATTATCATTCTCAATTAATACCAATCGGAATGTCACAAACGTTTTATTCTTAGTTAATCATCTTAATACAGTCTTTTTGTTGACTACAACGACCTTATCTAAAGCTTATATACATACAACAGCTTGTGCACCTTGAAAACAAACACCGTTTCTCATTATATATATGAACAGAATTATTATGTTAGATAAGTCATAAGTGTTCATCAAAAAAATCAGGTATTATTCTATTAAAAAAGTATATGACTTGTTATAAATATATTGCAAACAAATTCATTGAAAAGTTTTAGAGAGACATTTTGTTTCTGTTCCATAATGCAATAATAAATTTTGCTATAATGATTATAACATTTACTTAGTGCGTGTATGTTCAGTAAATTAACCAGCGATATAATGCGGATCATTTCGAAAATGAAAAGATTATAATACTAAAAAGTGCAAGTTTTTTTTTCAATTAGATTAAGTCAAAACACACAAGTTTAATATATATTTTTAATGATTAAATTAGATTTTTCTAATCTATATATAATTATATATATATATTTATGGTTAATATAGGATACAGCAAGTTTGACTTACATTTAATCAATTTGATATTTTTAATCTTTATAAATAACTGTCTTGTAACTAAATACCGACCACACGTTTGCCATGGATAAGTAAATTATAACCATGATAAATTACAAAACATTACTTGTGTCATGCCAATAGAGCATCAGAAAAGCACAATATCAATAGCGTGCTTGTGAAAAGGGGACCGCTCATGAATTGGAACTGTTCAGAAAAGCACAACCGCCATCAGCAAATCACACCAGACTCAGATAGATAGACGTACAAACTAAACAAGTGGGTAAACATGAGCTCACATGTCGTAGAGGTTCATCAAAACATACGCCACTGAGATCAGCGGGTGTGCTGTGCTTGGCTGTCTTGGCAGTCAGGCTCTTCTGATAACTGTCGTGACCATTGCACTTGAGGATGGAGCACCTGAGACGACTTCGCAGAATAATCGACGATTTACCTGTCCAGTTGTTTCAAAAGAACAAAACAGTCTATAGTCAGAATACATCTAACAGTAATTCCCAATGTTGGTTATTTTCCAGCAACTTTAACCTTGCTTGAAAAGCGCTGCATAAAAGTATAGACTACAGTATTCCTCGGTTAAAGACAATATGTACCACCTCACCACACTATTTACCAGTAAGTCAATTGTAACATCTAAAATGCACAATGGACTAATTACGAAGGTTTAAGAGCGATATAACTGCATATTATATTAATAGAGTGAACATTAAAGGAAAAACTGAGACAACTTTAAGGACACGTCGTGGCTATCCATATAGCTATCTTATATACATACACAACAAAGAGAATATTATCAATTTCAGTAGATTAATCAGTGGGGGGTATGGCACTTTTTTCTCTCAAAGAAATTAAGTTTTTGGTTGAACGATAAAATGTATGACCTTGATTTTTTTACTCATTGGCTGAAATACTTTTATCTAACTAAAATATACAACTAATATAATTTCGAATATTTTTAGTTACCAGAAAAAATTGTATTATTATTGAACTATTGTATACACCTTGTGGGTTTTCATACTTGCCGATGATATTAGGAGCTTAAACTTAATTGCAACATGAATAGAAAATATACGTTTATCGTAAATTTTATACATAATATGTATTATCTAATATAATATAATATATATTATAACTTAAATAATGACATTAATTATTAAAATAACCAATAATTTAAAATAATACTCAAATAGGAATAATACTACTTATAGCATATTTATATAAGTAGTATAATTATTTAGAAAACACTAGACAAATATAGATCTTGTGATCTGGTATCAGATGCAGAAAGAATTAAGTAAATTGGTTGCACTGATCAAAAGTTATAGCATATATGGGTCAATTTATATAATATATGGCTATTTTCGTGTAGTTTTTCTAACTGTGGTTTATAACGTAATCAGGTCATAAAAATGTTACAAATCGATTAATTTTTTTGGAAAATAAAAATAGCTCGACAAGTCTTTAGAAGGTTAATTGGATGATAGGAAGTTTGTTTTTCCAGGAGGGGGGAGGAAAATAACCCCCCTCCACGTAGCAAACCCTACAACATATTATGTCCACGTACGAAGGTTTAAAGAAATGTTATAATAAGGTAATGAATTCATTATTAAACATCAAATGGCTTTGAATATCTCTGTCAAAGAGAGATACTATTAAATTATTGAGATTTGGTGGATGAAAAACGAATTATCACGTCATGTTTATAAAATAAAGAAAAATTATAAAAATATTTAGCGAGCAAGAGAGACAACCTTGGTACACGATGAAACAGGTAAATAAATAGCACATGACAACAACATAAAATTCACTATTATGCTCTAGTGATACCGAAAAAGAGCTCCTATAAATTGAAAATACGACTACAACCACAAACAGATAAAAGTCAACATGAAACGTACTACAAAAACAGTACATAAACAAAAAATGTAAATCGGCAGAGAAATAGAAGCATCATTAAATCAAGTACAGGCCTAACAGCAGAACTACAATGATAATATGTTTCAAATAAAATGTTGAAACTTTAGTTTTTTGCAATTTATTGTTTTATTAAAATACCATTTTCAGTATACTATATTGTCTCAGTCTCAAAATTAGTTCGATTTTCAGATTTAATAGTATATATAAAGAACAGTTTAAACGTAGACAGACAGTTACCTTGAAGCACCTTTGGAATGAACTTCTTGAACCCGTCAAATTCAAAGGGGGTGAGAAAGCCAAGACTTCCCATATTGAAAGCCATAATTGGAGGTATTTTCGACTGTTTTTATAGTGGAGAGGAGTGGAAAATAGTGGTCAGGTCAAGTCAAGTCAAGTCATGTAATGTATTACAAATAAAAAATGTTGTATTAAACATGCTAGAATATTATTCACTTTTTAAAAGTTACAACAGAAAATTATTGAGACATATTATGTTTTCTATTTTAGATTGAAATTACTTTCTTGTATATTAATTATATGTATATAATTTATATAATTTATATAATATAAAAGAATCATTTAATTAAAATAATATTTTTTTTATAATAAATAATGCCTAAATAGTATTAGAAATAAATAGTTACTGAAAAATGCATCATTATATAGAAAAATAGTATAATAAAACTTAATTATATTAATTTTATATAATTTTTTATTATTTTATAACGTAAATTTTCAGAGCAACATTAAATTAAATACATTATAAATTTGGTATCGACCAATTATATTTAATCAATGAAAATAATTTACTGATCATTATCAGAAGTTCTTGTCAACAACCAAGACCAAAAGGGAAATTCGTGACTGAAATGAACATAGCGGAAGTATAATATGAGAAAAAACACTTTAATAAAATAAACTTTAAAAATTGTAGGAAACTGCAACTCTGTAAGAAAACTTCAACAGACATAGAAACAGCAAACAGAATGCATTCAAAAGGACCACTGCAGAAGAATGGCCCAGAAATACGGAACCATGTTTGATGCTTAGCCTTACACTAACATCAAATATGTATATCTATTAGACCATAGTTACGAAACTTGTTTCTGATATATAAAAATTTGTATACCCAATAATAATTCAAGTATGACTAAAATTAAAAAGAGAATCGAGTATACCAGTGAATTTCAATTATCTGCGGCCTCTCTGTACCAGCTAACCATCCGCAAGTAAATAAAGAATCATATAACAATATTCTTTGTTATTTAACTTAAAATTTATTCCGCCTAAAAATGTAACATCAATATCACAACGGATTTATTGGAAACAACAACCAGACTACCTTTATTCAGATAGGTCAAACACACAGGGTTTGTTAGTATATAAAAGTTAGCAGTGCACAAAAACGTTAAGAAATATAAATGCAAAATCAAGACCAACGCGCATCTAAAAGTCAAATCAGTTTGACATTTTGAAGACAATTGAAGACAAAACATCTAGGCGGCAACTGTAATTCTACCACAGAAGGCCGGATCTGACCCACTAGGCTAGCCCACCAACCTGGAACATGGAGGAGGCGTGGAGCAGGGTGCCATCCCCGCCTAGACAAATGATCAGGTCGACCAGGCCGGTCATGTCGTCCACGAAGGGTACGTACGTGTTGAGTCGGTTGCGCACACTGTTGAAGACGGTATCGGTAAGGATGAGACTCTCCTGCATGATGTCCCTCTCCACGTACACCTTCAGTTGGTGGACCTGAGAGGGGGGGGGGGGGGGGCCACCGAGAAA
>JAUZND010000090.1:0-14410 GCA_034780555.1 Coelogynopora nodosa | reverse complement strand
TGGCCAATCAAATACTACTATATATTTTACTACGCTAAGTAAAAGTGCTAAGCCAAGTATTGTCTATAAATACCAAAAATATGAAGTACTTAGCTTAGCTAAATAACTTAAGATATTTTACTTAGCTAAGTAAACGACTATAAATACAGCCCCTGACCAATAAACCAGACAAACATTTGTCCCGTAAATGGACAACAACGCACACAAGTCCTGGCATCAATACTACTTGTGTGTTCGGTATTGTTGTGCCTCAGATTAAATCTATGACGAGTTCTACTCGGATATAAAAGGAGGACGGCATAACAGAGAAAGAACAAGTCGTCAAAGATCTGTTGTCAGCAAGTAATGCCGTCGTGTCGTCTGTGCCTAGATGGCTGCAGACGAGTACGAAATAATAATTAAAAAGTTGCCGATATTACGATAGCATGTGTAGCTCTGGTCGGTGGAAAAGGGGGAAAGGTAGGGGTACACGTCACTACAGTCAAGCGAACAGAAAGTATAAGGAACTCTAGATCGACAGTGAAACAGGGACTGGAGTGGAGGTTAGAAGTTAGTAAGGTAAACACACAGCAAACTATATTCTCAGTTTTTAGCAACAATTATATACCTATACATACATCGCTAGGGAATTATTTCCACAGCGAGATATAATTATGTTCATCTCTACATTTTTAATGATAATTATTATAGCGAAATGCTAAATAAACCCTTCTTCTTCTAGTAAAAATTAAAGCTGAAAGAAAGAAAAAGTATTTGGTTTAAAAATATGTTAGTTAAATTTATTTTCAAGTTTTCAAGTATATCACAAATTCAAATTTAAACTCATAGTATATACACACATTGTAATAGTATATTCTAAAATGCCAATATCCCCTAATTTAGACCATAGCGAACCTCTATGTTCCAATAAGGTAAGAAACGTGACAGTGACTCATACTTAATAGTTGCTCGTCTTATAACCAGTTCCGATTGTAAACCAGATTATTAGGTTACCCGCTAATCATGCATAATGTAACGGTTTCATCTTACACGGGAGTAGTTTTTCAAAGTCTATTTACAGTGCTGTCCAGCGGCTTTAGATAGTTTATCGATTATTCTTCTAATAGAAACCAACCCACAGGCTACCAGTCCAGTCGATTTGGCCAAAAAGAACCAACGAGTGTAAAGCTGAACATCTAGCTGCATGAAACCAACGCTTACATGGACCGGAACAAAATATCAAAAATCCGATAAAATCGTTTTGTGCAGAAAGAGTTATGTTTTTTGTGTGTTATTATACATATTAAAGAATAGAAGAAGAAGAAATGTCTGTAGTTTAAACTGAATTTTAGTGAAAATGCTCATTTTAGGAAAATAAACATTTTAATCATATTTTCACATACCTTTGAATACAATCATAATAATAAGTGTTTTCTTTCCAAAGACATTTTAATAATAGTTTATTTTGCATATTTGCCCAATTTTATTGTTAAAATAGAGGTCGGAACTAATATTCAAATCTACCTGGTTAATAAATATTATGATCTATGCATCTAATTTTGCAAATACTAATGTAGAAAACACATATATTATTATCAAAATTATATACAACATTATATTTAAAAGAAATAAAATGTTTATTTTCCAAAAAAATTACATTTTCAATCAAATTGAGTCATAATCATAGAAACATTCCCTATTCTTTTACACAATTATTGATTAATTTATCATTTATTATTAACACAATTCTTTATTGAATAACACTAACTTTTTTGTCCAAAAGGATTTTAGCAGATTTTTTCTATTTTTTCCGATCCACGTACTGATGTTTCATGTAAATCATCAGCTCAGCTATACACCCTATTTGTTTCTATGTCAACACCTAACTTAACTGCCTGCTACAAGCCATACCCTCCTCAACCAATAGGACGACGCCACGCCACGCCACGCCACGCCACGATGACTCACCCCCGCCTCGGGCCGCCCTCGCTGAGATCGAAGACCTGGCGCGGGTTGAGCAGCCACTGGAACTTGTGCATCAACTTGCCGCCCTGATTGCCACCAGACCGGGGGTTGATGAAGACGACGAGCGGCCGGAGGTGGGGCGCCGGAGTCGGCTTGATCACGAAGGGGGGCTCGTCGGTGGCGGCGCCACCCACGCTGTACTGGTGGGGGAGGGGGACCCTCTTGGGCTTGCCGGGGCTGCGCTGCTTGCGGACCGAGGACTTGAAGGTGTTCTGGAGCCAGGTGGGGATGTTCATGTGGATAACATGCGGATTCACATTTGAAGCTTCAAAATTTCAAATATTCAAAATTTTAAATATTCAAAGGAAACAAAAATATATGTTTTCAAATTTAAATTATAAGTAAGTATTTGATAGATTTCTAGGAAATGTGTAATTATAAAAAAACAAAAGATTCCGAGAAACTTCGCTGCGCTTTGATTAATTTGATTAAAATGAATAATTTTCTGACTTTTCCATGCTATTCAAATGAAATGTAATTTTCCAGTGCGGAGTACACGAATCATGTCACTGTGATAGGTACGGAAGAAAATAAATAGGAAGCCGACATCTATTTAATGCGAAAATGAAGTTGTAGGGAGAAAACAAATCAAATACAATGCATATAATAATATATAAGAGAGGATTGAGAATTACATAGATAACATAAAACATTGAAGCAGAATAGGGTACTTCAGGCAACATTAGTTTTACATTTCTGGTCGTCGAACAATATGGTCGTCCTAGATCAACATCGACTTTCTTTACAAAGTTTCACCTCAGCTATATATATATATATACACATATACACACAACAGCAATAAACCTCGCTATAAATACTCTACATGCGCTGATAATAGAATTCCCGTTGTTATATAACCGTCTGCAATCGTTTAAAAAATCAGCTAATTTCGCTGCAATTTTGGCCTTGTTTTCACTGAAAGCCATTTGAAAATACACTTTAAAACAGAGTTCTACTTATAGATAACTTATATATATATATATTAAATGGTATACACACGTACTTCTTTACAATTACTAATGCATCATCATCATCATCATCATCATCAGCATGAGGTTTTAGAAGAAGCTGCCAGAGACTCAGGGGAAATTAGCGCTGATAAAACCGATATTTCGGGCACATAGCCTATAGGTTTTGCATCTAGAAGTGGTGTTTAACAGTCCCATATTAAAGGAAAGACTAACTGGGAATTTGTCATCCTTCTCAAATTATAGGGTGGCTAATTATAGCTCAAGACACTTTTAAAGGAATATTTTAATAATGTACGACAAAAGAATACAAGAATTTAGCTATATACGCATCTTTAATCCTTTTAGTATAATAAAAAACACACTCTCTCTCTCTTTTATAATAACAAACAATGCCAACCTCGCAACAAAATATAGAATGCTAGTGAAGAATCTGGTTTATAATTATATTGATCTGTAAAAGGTAAAACTAAAGATTATAAATAGGAACAAAGTGTCGAGATAGCTTTGAAATTGTCTGATTAAGTGTCCACTATAACATATTATTAATACAATGTATGTGATGAATTCAAATGAAAATCAAATAACTTTGACCAATAATAATTTTTAGACAATGATCAGTAGTAGTAAGGTGGCGGCCGATTTCACCAAATCTAAAAATAGCATCATGAAGATATTTCTAAAATTATCCCACGTCATAATATCACAATTTATTTCACTTAGTGAATTATGCGCTTTAAAAGGACATTACTTTGTTTCTTGGAATAAAACTATAAAACTATATATATATATATCTCCTCTTTCTTCAGCCGCTTTGACTAAACATGTTCAAGGTATATATTGTTATTTGAAAGGGATAACACAAATATACATTAATATATGTTTATACTTTAATAGTGTGGGATATTTGATTCAATAAAGTATCCGAAAAAATTTTAAATCGATAATTAGTTTGAAATAGTTAAAAACTAGTCTGATGTTATTTATATACAGATAGCATTACGTTATATACTAAATTAATTAATCAATAAATACGATATAATATTAAACATATATGAACCAATGAATTTTTCCAAGTCAAGTAATACGCATACTCTTCGTTATTCAGATTTTCTCAGTCTGAGTATAATTTAGCTAAAAACAGGTACAATACATAACAACAACATATGAGAGCTGGACCCACTTTGCGGGGCATCTTGATGATCCAGGAGGGGGGCACAATGATACCGGCATGAACCCCCAGAGAGCAAGACTCAGTGATGAGCCCTTGAGTGAAGCAAGCGGCCTTATTGTGATAGGCTGTCTTACACCAGGAACACTGGATAGCCATGATGTCCTGCAATAGAAGACAGACAACACGCAAATAAAATACTGAAAAAAGGCGCGAGAAAATAACTGAAAATAACATCTCGATAGCATCAACCAGGCGCGGTTGTCATAAACGTATATACTGACAAACAAGTAAAGTACTCCAATCACGGCTAAGTACGTGTGACTTAAATCCGAAAGAACCAGAGGCAATGTATACTACTTGTTAATGTCAGCATTAAAAAAAAGTAGCTAAGCGAAATAGAAACAAGAGGAATTGAACGGAAATTAAATGATCAATGTAGTTAAAATAAACAATCTAACGGAATTTTAGTAGAAATAGTCGCTGTACCTACGTATGCATTTGAGTTATCTGACATAAACAAATGCACATTTTATTATATTACATTTCACATGATTATTTTATATTAGCTACTTTTTCATTGGCGAACGATAATGTTGTTTTTGAACTTGGTTGATGATAATATTTAATGAAACGAATTCTGGTTTCAACAAATAAAACCAAAAATTAGAAACTAAAAATAAGAAAATTGCAACTTATCGAGTTGTATAATTGACTTCTGAAAAGTATACTTCAAATATAGCGGTTTTGTATAGCCACAACTGCACTCTGATAGCCACACCTGTACTCTGATAGCCACAACTGTACTCTGATAGCCACAACTGTACTCTGATAGCCACAACTGTACTCTAATAGCCACAACTGCACTCTGATAGCCACAACTGTACTCTGATAGCCACAACTGCACTTTGATAGTCATAACTGCACTCTGATAGCCACAACTGTACTCTGATAGCCACAACTGCACTCTGACAGCCACAACTGTACTCTGATAGCCACAACTATACTCTGATAGCCACAACTGTACTCTGATAGCCACAACTGTACTCTGATAACCACAACTGTACTCTGGTAGCCACAGTATTATCATGTGTTTTAACCCACTACCGAAATGTTTTGGTGCTAATTATGGTGGCAAAATGCTCCGAAAAAAACATTTTGTCAACTTATTACAAAGGTAAATCTTTCCGAAATTTATAATTACATTTTTATTCTGTTATTCATTATATTTTTAAACATATATTTCTGTAAAAATGTAAGACAAATACGTTTGGCAGAAGTGGGAACAGAAAAATAACAAGGACTTCAATCAATAACATACAGGGTCATTTTAATACATCAATTATTGGTAATTCCATTGACATAGCAATCTTATTTAATCAATAAGCAATTAATTATTATCATAATCACAAATAAACACCTTAACACATTAACAGTAACTTCTACAGGACAGCATATTATATATTCTTGGGCAATATAAAATAAATAATATCGATAAAATTTACGTATAGACTGCAAACTTCTCATTTGCATATTATATATTTTCAATTTGTGAAATATGTGATAATTATGTCGTTAAATAGATAAATTTGTCTTACATATAGCTGGTATATTGTACCACGTACGTGACTTGTCATTTTAGTGTATATTCAGATAATTTAATAACTTACTATAAAAAGTCGATAGTAGTAGGTATATATTTACAAATATCTTATTTATTTTATAAATTAAATTTGGATGGAAAAATGAGAAATATTAATAATATTTGTGGTTAAATATAAAGTTTAAATTTAGAAAACACACCAGTTGGTTTATTTAACTAAATAATGATCACATATTTCACAAAATAAAAATATTAAATGCAAATGAGCTGTCTGTAGTAGATAGTGGTTTTATCGATTTTGTCCAACACTAAATAATGGTCCGTTAGTATACAGCACACTTGAGACGTTTATGGCCTATATTAATACCAAATAACCACAGTCCATTCCATAACTCAACAACCACCTTAAAAACAAATCAAGCTAGTAAAAATAATGAAGAACCAGAATTTACCGAAGCAAAACAGTGCTTATGTTCAGATAAGCTTACAGTATTGATTGTAAATCAATATATATATATCTCCATTATTTTTTCAAATTTTGTAGAACACAACTTTAACAAAAGATACATATTTGTTTTAGAAATTGGCCTTATTACCAGGGTAGTAGAAATGTGTCGCATTTTATGCCACAGAAAAGGAATTACATTTTCCTGAAAATCAAAACAAGTTGTATAATTGTTAACCAAACAATGGGGTAAAATACGGAAGAATAGGATATATCCGACCTGACCGTCAAAAATCATCTGGAAATTATTTCCTAATATAAGATACATCGTATATAATGATACGTTCACTCAGAAATGAATTGATTTAACCGTAAAAACAACAGCATCACATCTTAATAATAATAATAATACCCCTAATTCCTTACATTAACGAAATACTAAAAGAACAACAGCACAATGAATAGGCTATAATTGAACACATCGCGTCCTGAACTTCCCAGTCAGCTGCCAAGAGTGTGGGGGAGTGGTGTGAAGACGGGTACTGATAAAATGCTCTTCTTAGTAGAACCAACCACACACAGGCACAAGTGGAGCCGAGCTTTGCGGCAAGAGGAGCTGATAAGACTGCTGCGTACGATTGAAGTGGTCTTCTCAGCTCAATACGAACTATAGTAGGCTATATACAACTGCACGGAGCTCCCAAGGAGTTGAGAAAGGAATATTTATGTTCGGTTGTTTCAACAGTCAGCTGACCCAGTTGACTGACTGACGCAGGGACGGATTTGTTCTCTAAACTCTAATAAGTAAGATGTGACTAGGGGCGGTATGGTTTGCGGGGATATTATTGTACTTTTAGTCATATTAATCTCTTGTCAGGAAAACGCAGGTACGCTACCTGAAGGTTTTTTCTACTTTTTAATAAAAATTTGATAATTAATGTGTTATATTAATATGGCCTAAGTATTACCTTTGCTAACATGTTAAATGGTTACCAGACCAATTCTAAAAAGATTCCGGAAGACAATTGCTACCCTCCCGAAAACAGAATGTGGGACAATGGAGGGGTGTAAGGATAATTTGGGGGGGGGGAAGAGGAAGCAAAGCAGCCCGGAAACATGGAAAGTTATTCAAACCGTAAATAGGCCTTTGTGGTGCATTGGACTATTGAACTACTTGCAAGAAGCAAAGTAAAAATTATCTAAAGATCGCTGCATCATATTTGTGCACCATTGCTTTAAAATATAGATAACAATAGTAGTAGTAAATAAAAAGTACTCGCGCGGAGCGAAAATATTTTTCGGTCCATTTTTATCGGAATACTTAAAACACATCTAATTTTTCATAATTTTACCTCACTTCGAGATGCCAAAATATCCTAAATCTTGGTCTGGACCGTTAAGAAGAGGATATGAAGGGGACCGTTGGCCCGTTTAGCCATAACCGCCCCCACCCCCACCCCCACCCGGGCCCAATGTCCCTATAGGACCTATTGCATTGCAGTTCTATAACAGTTACGAGACCAATAAAAACAAATAAAAAAACCTAACATTCCGCATGTCTGGTAACCCTGAGTTATTCATTGTTATAATACGCAAGGTGCACGTTCATCAAATATACTACTCATGACCTTGAGAACGATCTAGATCTGTGATTATCGTTTGACTTATTTTTAGCGTTAGTGATTGGTTAATATAACTGGATTGTGATAAACTGTTTTGAAACAAAATCAAATCCAATCATTTCTCCCTCGCGCGAATACTCATACGTTTGCGAGCTTCGGTTACAGCCATTGAAACAAATTTATTTGCGCAAATCGTTTTCATGGTAAACGTGTATTATCATAAAGTTAATCTGTTCTGCAAGTTTTAAATACCTAGTGTTGACGACATTTCGGCGTTACACATACCTTTGTAAACCGATCATTAATATTATCAGAGTTCCTACCTCCCTCCGTCCATATAAGGTTTACTTTCGCGAGTTTTCGTGAGTAGTATTGATAGTTTTCGTGAGTAGTATTGATAGTTTTCGTGAGTAGTATTGATAGTTTTCGTGAGTAGTATATAACATTTTCGTTGTTAAATACATTTCTAGTAGTTTAATAACAATTTTGATAATTTTGAAGTAATTTTTTATGTTTCATGTTTTGCACACTAACAACTGTACACAATTGGTACAATTCTATTATTAAATAATATAACTTACAACATACTATGCATATTTGATGAATGAAGGTAGACTCATATTTCGATTAGATATGAATGTTCATAGCACAACCTAGAAGCAGCCTAATCACCCGCTTAGCATACATTAATGCTGTACAATGAAGTTGCGCAAGGGCGCCTAAATGTTTCCTTCTGGGATATAATTTTTCCAGTTTTAATTATTATTATAATTCTGGCGAGTTTCATTGAATTTTGAGAGTCCTTGGAAGCCCCGCACGCAATACATAGATCTGGCAACGGTTGAAACATAATAATTAAAAGAATGTTGTTCACTCGTTTAATTCAATCGTTTATTACAAGCAGGCTGAATGCATGGATAAAAAGAAATATAGAAAATAACTGCTGTTTTATGAGTAACTGTATACATATCGCCCGTAATTGTTACATTATAATTCGGCTTTAAATATTGACGTCGGGCAAAATAGAAAAACAACACACCTCCTAGCTAATATGCAACCTCTGGCCAATCTCAAAGGACACATTAAAATGCAACATCACGACCAGGTTTATATCTGTCCAGGGAGCTATTCGCATTGATACATTATGCCATACTGGCTGGCATTACCTTCAAAAATATCTTATATATAAGTCCCGGGACGGAGTTGGATACATTTTGAAGTCAGATAAAAAACCTTTTAACTGCCTCTTACAGTATAATGATTGTGCGCATATCGATCGGCTTGAAGATACAACAGAGATGAGCTATGACACAAGAAAGAAGTCAGCCGGCTACATCACATAATCAAAAGAGTCTTGATCAACAAAATACAAAACATTATTAGGCTACTAAACAGCCCTTTATAGATGCTGCAGTCTGTCAAAGTTAAAATACATTTTGTCAGCCAATAATTAATAATACGTTTTCTATAAGAGAGATCTATTCAAAGAAAGAGAAAGAGATAACAGGGCGGTTTACTCACCTTACTGTTAAAACCAAATTTTGTATGAAATGCCTGAAAATGAAAAAGATAATAAGAAAATTTAAATATCAATGTTTAATAAAAAAAATCGGAAAATAAACTTCAAGAGAAAATACTGATATATTGATACACATACTGATATGTTAAAATTAGAATTCACTAAATATTAAATATGTACACCGTCCACGTGAATTGCAAAATTGTAAATTATTAAAAAGAACAAAATTAAATAAAATCTCAACTTCAAATGAAAAATTTGCCCTAACAACACTGCTTATAAAGAGAACTAATCTGCAGTTGTCACAGTTACAGTGTAAACAATAAAACAATATCCTAAAACAATATCAACGAACCTGTAGTGTACAGTAGCCAGCCTACTATCAGTAATTAAAACGAAGTGTTTATGTCATTTTAGTCGCGCACGTAAATGGTATATACTCCCAGACAGAGTTGTCAAACCCTCTCTGAGCCGAGGGAACAGAGCCCTACAGTAACACGACAGACAGGGCCAGCACCACACCCCATTCTTCGACAACAAACCTGGGTCCAAATCACCATGAAAACACTCACTGTATAGCCGATAACTAATCTCAACACCGAAAACCCTAAAAACAGCCGACATAAGATACCCCAAATCGTTGCCCAAAATTGAACTCATTAAAAAGTAAAGCAGAAAAACGAAGAAGAGTATTAAGTACCACGAATGATAGACGCGTGACAGAGATAAGCCTACAGCTGAGCGTGAATGAATAAATGAATACCTCCCCACACCACTGGCTTCACAATAATTATCACTCCCGCAATACTGCCACTGCCTCTCACTCCAATTCTCGATCACCCCAACTGAACAGACTCGTGTATTAGTGAACGAGATGGCAGGCCGTCTTCGGCTCAAACCCAGCGCTGTGAGGACAAGAGAACAGTGATGTCCAATTCTCCTAACTGGGAGGGACAGTCG
Source organism: Coelogynopora nodosa (assembly GCA_034780555.1). Lineage (NCBI taxonomy): Eukaryota > Metazoa > Platyhelminthes > Proseriata > Coelogynoporidae > Coelogynopora > Coelogynopora nodosa. The sequence continues at coordinate 4,118 of JAUZND010000090.1, read as the reverse complement.
CTTCTAATTCAGATAATTGAGTAATTCGACCCGGATGGGTTATACCTGGCTGGGATCTCCGCGCGAGCGTATGTCAAATTATTTATTAACATCATAAATGAAATGGACAGAACTGGGAATTCTAGATGCGATGCCGCGCCAGGGCAGCAGACCCTGAAGGAGAACTGACTATGTAGTTGTGAAATTATTTCAGGTATAAATATTGATTGGAATGAGAAGAAGAAGAAGGTCAGGTGGAATGAAATGATTGCAAGAGAATTGGTCGTAACATAAACGTAAAATAAACAGATAATAAGAAATGAAGTGACTTCAAGTGGACCGTGTTTATACACTTGATGACAAGTTGACATGTCTTGATTCTTTGAAACATGTTTGTCATAACATGTTATCATTGGGAGATTTTAGAAGCCGATTTAGTAAGAGGGGGATTAAATAAACCAGCAACATAAAACCTAGCTGTACAGTTCAATATTCTCCATCAATTGAGAACATTGAGGTTGTGTTTAGTTATTCAAGACCATAATAAATGTTTCATTTGTTACAGAGAAGTGCCGAGCTCATTACAATGCATTAGAGATAGGGGAGAAATACAGAGGGGAAAAAACAGTGCTTTTATCCTATTTTTTGTTATAAGTAACCAGTAAAAAATAATTTAGCATAAAGTATGCAGGGATGAAAGTGATCCATGAAAGTTCTACCTCATAAAAGATTAAATATTCTTTAAACAGCCTTTATTTAAAGGAAAAAAAGAGGCTTTCTTAATTCATTTTGAGTCACATGACTTCATTGAGTTTTGAGTCACGTGACTTCATTAAGTGTTTCAGTCACGTGACTTCATTAAGTGTTTCAGTCACGTGACTTCATTAAGTGTTTCAGTCACGTGACTTCATTGAGTTTTGAGTCACGTGACTTCATTAAGTGTTAGAGCCACGTGACTTCATTAAGTGTTTCAGTCATGTGACTTCATTAAGTGTTTGAGTATATTCCACAAAATTATGTGGAGTGAAACTGATTCTCTTAGGTTAATAGTATGTAACATCAAATACGGTTGAAGGCCGCTTAAGGCGGATGTGTACCCACCAAGTGCGACGCGACGTGTCACATTTTGATGTTTCTACATAATTTACAGCCTATTTGCCTAAATAGTCTCATTGAAAAGGATGTATTCCAATTTTTACGGAATGCCGCGTTGCGCTTGGTGGGCCTAGGCCTTAAAACACATAATACATGCCTGCAGGACGTGAAACAACTGTTTTGTGTTTATTTGTTCTAAAAATAGTTCCCTCGGTACTTTGTTTACACCTTTAATTATAATGACAGATTAATTATCATCCAAACAGCAAAGATAATGTTGTCAACAGGTTGCCATGGTTTCTGATGCATTTTTATATATTCATAGGGTACGTACAGTACTACAGTGCTCTCTCTATACATACAATATGTATGTAGGTTTCCTTTATATTATATACTAGGCCAACCATAGTTTTCAATACTGAAAAAGCGGTTTTTAAAATGAAATAAAAGGAGATAGTCCACCGTACCTTGCCGCACTGCTTGCATTTTCCATTCTGTCGCTTCCTGTGGACCCAGTGGTGCATCACGGAGTTCTGGGAAGGTGAAAAACCAAAACAAATCGATACATTTTATTATATGAATGCGTCATTGGAGAGAGAGGAGAGAGAGAAGAGAGAATAGAGAGAGTGAGGGAGAGGGAGAGAGAGAGAGACAGACAGAGGAGAGATAGGGTGGTGGAGTTCCATAAAAGGAAAGTGACAGAGAATAAGGAGATGTTGAATAAGAAGTCATCATTTTAAAGTTCCCCAAACACATTAAAACAATAAAAGATGTTCAAAATACATGTTGTGCCGATGAAAATTAATCGACATAGACAATAATAAATGATCTCAAGATTGGTGCGTACATTTGTATAATACACACACAACAGCCACTGATTTATGAATTTAAAAATAGCAAAACAAAACCATAAAAAATAGTCTATTTTGGATATCCATGTCAACGAGACACGCTATGTTAACATTAAAAACGGAATGCAAGACAATAGACCAAAATCGACAAGATACAAATGTTACAATATATATTTAAGACTAATAAGTATTGATCAAACCTGCATTTTAAACGTTTTAAACGTCATAATTATTACATATAATAAACTATAGATGCGATCTATGCAATTAACACACATGTAGCCTACGTAACTAATTCCACTAGGTCTCTCTATGTACACAAGTTCTTCGAGATTTGCTTAACTTGAAAGTTATCATTATGAGTGTAAAGTAATATAGCTCAAATGTTCCTTTATTGACAGAACGCCAATGATTGATGGATGGGTTGATGGTTCACAAAGCTTTCACAAATTTTACAAAAACGTTCAGGAACGAGAGAGAGAGAGAGTATACATTAGTAGAGAATCTATAATACTAAGCGTGATTCTAAAATAATTTAGATTCGCTGTAGATATATATTTTAAAGCAATTATAGACAACAATACAAAGGGATATGACGTATGCTAATATAAAAGATAACTAGACATAAAAGACAAGTAAAACACACATAGAAATATAGTTTTATAGTATATAGAGGCTATCTATACAAGACGGGAGAAATTGTACGTAACATGAGGGGTTTTAGTGAAATGCGTTCATGAAAGGTATATCATATAATTGACTGTGTGGCGTCCATGTGGATAATTATAATTATATGGAAGCAAATATGCAATTTGATACATTGACTTTAAACGGATGTAAAATAAGATACCGTATTTTTTTAAAGATAAGATGACATCGTTTTTAAAATCAATTACGAATATATTGTATATTATTTCAATACTTATTTAAATGAAAGAAAGGCAACAAAAGCACTACTTAGAAAGAGTAGAAACAATAAAACATTATTATAATCGTTGAAACAATATTTATTGTCGAAGTGGGTCCAACCTCGAGCACCGTAATATATTTACAGGAGCCGTTTTTTAAATTTTATACAAGTGTCACATTTTGATATGATTATTATAGTCGTAAAGACCAAACAATGTATGTGTATATATTATAGTGTACGTGTTATTCCTTTGATGGTCCCTTATATAGTATACGAAGCTATGATCAGCACCTGTCTATTATAGTCTGCTTCATATTCAGGGAGGTTCAGATAGAAAATAAGTTGTTTTTTGATTTTTAACTTCCAGCCTGGCTCCGCTAAACATAATTGTCTAGTACAACATCTAAACCTTAAATATCTATGACTATGACTATGACTATGACAGCTGGGTAACTATAAATATAAACATGGATAGACCTGTTAACCTGTCGCAACAGTTGTAAACTTCAATCCATATCATAGCCACATAGAAACCTTGCATAAATAAAGACAAATGCAATTGATATGCAAACACTAGAACTTCACCTGATAAATACCGTTAAAAAGAAATTGCCAAAACCAATTAGCTAAAACAGTTTAAATAAAGTGGGTTGGACCCAAACCTGACCAAGGAGGGGAGAGGAAAAAGATAACAATAAGGGGTAGGGGAGGATAATAGGGAGATGAGAGAGAGGGGGGAGAGGTTCAAATAGAAATTCCCCCCTAGTGAAAAAAACCGCTGGGCAGGTTTTATTGGACCGAGTACTTACAAACGATTTTGGAAAGTCAAAAAAGAGACCAGAATGAATATACCAGGTTGATGCTGCTGCTATATATCAGTCTTATAGTATCAAATGGTTGTCATGACGATATACCAGGTTGATGCTGCTGCTATATATCAGTCTTATAGTATCAAATGGTTGTCATGACGATATACCAGGTTGGTGCTGCTGCTATATATCAGTCGCATAGTATTAAATAGTTGTCATGACGATATACCAGGTTGGTGCTGCTGCTATATATCAGTCTTATACTATTCAATGGTTGTCATGACGATATACCAGGTTGGTGCTGCTGCTATAGATCAGTCGCATAGTATTAAATGGTTGTCATGACGATATACCAGGTTGGTGCTGCTGCTATATATCAGTATTATACTATTCAATGGTTGTCATGACGATATACCAGGTTGGTGCTGCTGCTATATATCAGTCTTATACTATTCAATGGTTGTCATGACGATA
>JAUZND010000089.1:0-14410 GCA_034780555.1 Coelogynopora nodosa | reverse complement strand
GCAGCGTTGATTATGATTTTGGACATGTTGATCAAAGTAAAATAGAAATCTGGAGAGCGGAGCAGAGCAGTAAACACCACCGTACACGGCAAGAGCTTGGAGCAGAATGAATTTAAACAGTGAAGTCGTCTCTATTTATGCAACACAAAAAAAAGGGGGGGGGGGGGTCTGGTCTATTTTTAGCCATGACTCATGCATCTATTTATAAGTGTGGTCGAATCGACCCTTCCTATACTACTAGCGTGCAATGCGTTGCATAGAAAATCTTTTTGCAGTTATGAATAACTGAGACCATTTAGTTTATGAAACAGACGGATGACAACTGTCATGTTTGGGCAACTCTCTAGAAACGAGATCGCGTCCAATATGGCCGCCAGATTTAATACATTTTAAATAAAGTACTGTTTTCCCGTTTAGTTATTATTTTAAATGTCGAAATAACCAATTTATGTGTTAAATTAATAAAAAATGCATAATTAATAATTTATTGCATGAAACTAATTCCCTTCAGGCAAAATGGTTGCATTATTGATAGTTAACTTGAGCGTAAAAGGAAAGGGTACTTCTGAATAAATTTTTATTTTAGGGGGTACAAGTACGTTTGTTATACTATTTGACAAGAATGAACTAGTTTCTAAGATATCACATGATACAAGAATACAACTACATTAACATATTAAGTGCCATTTAGTCTAACATGTTATCTAATAAAATGAAATTCACAGTTTTAAGGAAACAACACATCAAAACCTGTGTAATATATACTGTAATGCCAATCAGTCATGTCAATCATTTATATGGATAAGAGTTGCTGGTAGTTAACATTATACAACTAAATACACCAAGTAATTTCTTGTTTCATGGTTACAACATATGCTTCCTTCACGACATGCACATACCACAGTACAAGAGAGATGAGAACTATTGCAACGACATTGAAAATTTTAACAAGGTTCATTTTCACATGAGCACTTTATAGTTTTCTGTTATTCGTCTTTGTGCCATCCATAATCTAGTGGATCAAGCCCTGGTGGGTCTGGGTCAATAGCATGTTTCCACACACGAGCTTGAAAGTGCGCTCTCTTGACATTTTCACGAAACGACTCAGTTTTTGGGGGAAGTGTATCAATCTTTGGTGCTGACATCGTTGACGTACCGGCTTTTTTTGACCAGGCTTTAATTCCTTGCATTTGACATCGTACTGGCATCCTCCACACTATAGCACGTTGCAATGAACTTTGTTGATTGGGTATTTCTTTCACTGAATCTCCATACTTGACGATAATTTGTGAATCCGGATAGGAACATTTCCTCCGCGGTACCGCGGTCGCGATACCTGTCGAATACAAGGTACACATTGTAATCAACAAGCTTTCGTTCAATGTATATTCTGAACTTCAACCAAATAGTCATTGACTGTTCCAGTCTTTGGCCAACTCACAATGTAAAATGTGACAGATCCATCAATCACAACACTTTCCATCTGCCTGGATGATAGTCCTACAGATGTTTCTTTTTTTAATATCTTCTTCAGTTTTGACTTGTTTTTAGAAATAATCTGTTGACCCGAATTTGTAAACATGGCTGTTGAAACTTGGGCCAGTTCATATGACAGAACGTGTTCATGTCAATATATCCCTGCCGCTGGCTTGAACGTTCCTCGCCTATGTTCCTCGCCTCGACTTCTTATTGACTTCTTGTGTCTTTTCTGATCGCTTGATTGTTTTATGAAATGACCCTGGCCATCCACTTTCAAACTCTTTCAATTGGTGTGTACCTCTTGTGACGGCATCGTCCACATTAACCACAGACGGTGCAGCACGACTAGTTACAATGTTGATAAGCTCTGGTGGATGCTCCTAAGGCTTGAATGGATGTGTATATTCATCTAATGTATTCTTTATACTTTCACGGTTACCCTTATCTGCCGCGATCATCCTCTTTATTTTCTCTTTGTGGATGTCAACACTTGGTTGTTCATCCTCAATTAGTGACTGCAGGTCTTGTTCAAGTTGTCTACACAGATGAAGACTAAGTGCCCATACTTTCAATGCTTCCGGTTTCAACGTGATACCTATGATGCCACACTTCCAATGCCCATACCACATGAATGTCGTCTCAGATGTCGCTCCAAATGCTGTTGAATCGTCCTGGGACGTGTAAGTAAGGATTCGCAAGCCTCGTACGTTTTATGGAGTTTTCTATAGCCATATTCTAAGCAACTCATTGCAAGGTTCACTTTGGCCACGGCCGGACTAATAATTAATAAATTTTTATTAATTATTTCTACTCTACAAGTTTGAAACCATAAGTGAATTTCAATTAAAATTAAAATTTTAATGTCAATAATTATAATTATACTCAATTAATATTTATTAATCTATTATATTCATTAAAATATATTTTTTTAATACAAAATAGTAACATGAATGTGCTTTTTAAAACGTGTAAAATTTTTTATAAGTTATAAGAACGACAAAGATTCATGATATAAAGATATTTATGATATAATATCTTTAAAAGGTTAAAATCTTACTTATGATAATTTAAAATACATTTAAAAAAAGATTATATTTTGGGATATTCTTTTCCAGAAACTTTAATAGCAAATTATACCGTAGTTAAGGTATAAATATGTATCACATAAATACTGCATCACTTACATACAGCATCACACACATACAGAATCATTTACAGAAAGCATCACACAGACAGTATTACACACAGAAGCATAATATACAGCATCACATACATATAGCATCAGATAAAGACATACAGCATCACATACACAAATCATCAGATAAAAACAGCATCACATACATATAGCATTATATACATATAGCTATATTAGAATGATAGAAGTGTACAAGATTTTTTGATTTAAAAGACAGCTTTTTCGTTAGGAGTCGATTAAATATGGTACAATAGATTGGTTACAATAGTTCGACTATCAGACTATCACTCGTGATTCGCATTGGCTTGATAACCTCAAACAGTAGCCTATTAATATAACACATTGTCAGTTAGATAGTATCAATCGTGCAATTTATGGTTTAAAAACTTTATTTTAATAATAAAGTTGAAGCAACTTAAATAATATTTATAAAATTATTAAAAATAATAGGTCGAACATAGATAACATTTGACTAATAAGAAATATTTATATCAGTGAAAAATGCCCAACCTTTAATGATGAATATTTAATCATTTCTTTACCTGCAGCAATGAGCATCTCCAAAAGTGTTAGCTTTGACATGACTTCAAACAGCGCGCAACTGGTAAGCAAACGGCACTCCTTTATATCAAGATGTTTGAGGTGAGGACATCTTCGTGTCACTGTATGTAATCCACGATCTGTCAAATCATAACACCTAGTGAGCACAAGACGCTCCACTCCTGAGCAGATTGGATAGCTGGAGTAGCTCAGAATCTTAGTCACGGTCCGTAGAGCAGTATTGATATTGAACCTGGCCGGACAGTCAGAGAAATGTATTGTGCGCCAAAGTTTGGGATCCCATACAGTTGAGTACCACCTTTTACATACACGAGCAACACGGCAGAGATCGTAGGGAGTGAGGAAGAAGAAAATGCGAAGAAGAATAGGTTTTGGGAGACATGCAAATAGTGAGGTAACTTCTGCACTGCATGTAATTGTAGCATTTCGTTTATAAACCTTTGTACTATCAGTACTTGTGCTACTCAAGCTCAGTAGGCTATCTGTTGAGCTACGAGCATTAATGCGAGGATGTGAAAAATTAACGGGACAGGATATTGTCTCGGAATAAGGTGTAATTAATTGAGTTGTCACGTTATTGTCGCGTGGTGAGTTAGCTGCATTTCGAATATAGGGATGTACAGGACCATAATCAAACCCAGGTGGAGTGAAAGAGTGACTATCAGATTGCAGAATGTTTTGGTCTAATGAGTGACGTGTTAGGAAAACGTCGTCTTGTTGATATCTGTGCACCATAGTGTCTCCCCAGTGCACAGAATTTGATCCCGTTAAGTCGGTAGAGCCCTGTTGATAGCGTAAATGTTTTTTGGAGAAACTATGAGTTGCCACAGTAAAACTGGAATGGTCGCTAACAACCCCGGAGCTACTGGAATCAACGCTGCATCCGGCATCCATAGAACATTGAGAATCTGAAAGTTCCAATGCGCATGGTATTTATAAATTTTATTAATGATTAATGTAAAATTACAGTTTAATAAAAATTTTTATTAAAAACATACTTTTTTCAAACATTAACCTTTTACAAAATTATTGAAAAAATAAGTTTTACAAAAATTATTGAAAAAATAAGTTTTACAAAAATTATAGAAAAAATAAGTTTTACAAAAATTATTGAAAAAATAAGTTTTACAAAAATTATTGAAAAAATAAGTTTTACAATTTTTTTTGAAAAAACAAGTTTTACAAAAATTATTGAAAAAATAAGTTTTACAAAAATTATTGAAAAAATAAGTTTTACAAAAATAATTTAAAAAATAATTTTTGGCTTTAAGCTTTTGGCTTTTCCAATGTCTATAATATGTACATTAGGTAAATTATAATATAAATTATTATGAAACTTTTAGATATAATGGAAAATTCTAATTATTCTTATTAACTTGATTTAAAATCATCAGCATTGAATTCAGCATCAACCAATAGCTTTTTACAAAAAACGAATTAAAAAAAATAATAATAAAAAAAAAATTCTCGAAAGATATCATTGAAACATTATTTTATTCCATTTTTTTAATTTGAACACTTACACTTTTGAATTAGTAATTATTGTTTAATATATGGAACATTCAATTTTTAAAAATTATGTTAATATATAATAGATGCACGATTTGTATACATCAAAAACATTAATTTTTTTATAAAAGGTATTGTTAACTTTTTTCATGTTAATTCTTTTTATAACCATCACATAAGAAATAGTGTTAAACAATCGTTAAGATATTTGATAGTTATTTTTTTGTTTATCTAAAAATATTAGAAAAATCAATAATATAATTTTTATCAAAAATCTGTCCCTCAAATATTAACATTTTTACATTTTCACTTCAACATATCAAAGTGTATTTAGATACTACAATAAATTTTTCTGAATAATTTTGTTGGTTAAAGGCCCTTGTTTCCTGGGCATTATTAGGATGTATCCCTAAGAAAGACTTAACGTTTACCTATAAAACTGGCCATTTTTATGTTTTCTTTGTTGATGCTAAATCTTGAGGCAGTCAAATTTGTATAAAATTGATGAAATTATCTTGTTATGGACTTATGGTTTATTGCAAAATATACTATTTTAATTACTTTTATACTTACTTTAATATTTTATTTTGTATTATATATTAATTAACTGTTATACAAAATTCTTTCAATAATACATTTATAATTGTGAATCTATATTTGACTAAATTGATATATTTGTGACTTCAATATATATAAATACAAAATATAATTTTCTTACAATGCTTATATAAAATAATACTTGAAAAATATATTAATATTGTTTGAAAATTGGTTCTTGCACGTCTAAGTAAACAACTTTAATCTTGAACATCATTTTAATTCTTTAGTTAGAACTACCATAGGATTACGTAGGATTTGATAACCTAAATTTGTACGTTTTTCTTATTATACATTATGTTAATTTCGGAAATTTTAATCTTGTTACCAATTTGATCAATGGTTAATATATTGTTCTTGACCAACTAAAAATAATTTAAGAAACTTTGAAAATGCAAAATATTTCCATTTTGCTTTCCTAAGATATAAATAATATATTTATAAAGTTTAAAGTTTAAAATTTAAAGAACTATTACTCTAAGTTCAATACACAAATTCTATAATGTAGAATCAAAATAATCGAACGATGACTAATTTTTGCATTGACATATATACTTTTCAGTCGGAATAAAGTATTAATTAAGAAATAAGCGGACTATTGAAAATAATTTTAAATATTACAAATATAAAAGTCAACAAAATTAGTAAGGTTAAGTTAACTCTATAGCGATAACATTTTAGTATAATCATTCTTACCAATAACAACAAATAATTCCAGATATGAAAACCTTCAAACAAATCATTCCATAATCTTTTCACGTCCAGTACGATTTCTATATTACAGCATGTTCACTGGCTCCAAATCTAATATATAATAGGTAGGTTTAGTTACTTTAAAATAAATTGTTTTTTTATCACACTTTGGAACTACATAATCCAAATTCTCAATAACCATAACATTAAAGACGGCTGTTTTGACGTCCACTTATTATATACCTCAAAGTCTCATCTGTTAATTATACTCTTAGAAATTCAAAGGTATTCTCGGCTTGGTAATACTCGGGATAAGGTGTACTTGACTATTACTAACAACCATACTTGCTTGTTAATCGACTACATAAGAGGTTTTGGTATAGCTTAGACCATAGAGATGAATGAAGTAGTCTTGTGGCAGTACTGTTAGTTGTAATAGAGTAGTCCATTTCTTGACATTTAGTCTCCATATTTTTTCTTGTGTAATCTATATTAAAAAAATTCTGCCGACTTGTGAAAGTATCTTTATTCTTCTTTAAGAGCACTTACATTACTATAAGAAAATAAATATTATCTATAATTATAAAATTATGTATTCAAATTGTACCGTATTGAATGAATAAGGTTATGTAATAAAACTTAATTTATAATTATAATTAATATATAAATTTTTAATATATAAAAGTTATATTTATTTAGGACCTATATACTATATATACTTTTAAATAAAAATAAATTTATTGACTTTCATATTTTTGAATTCTCGATAAATAAAGTATTACATTATTATATAGGTGTATTTTTTCATGCCTATAACATATCCAGCATTAATCTTAATAAAACTTTTGATAATTTTTTTTAAAACGATGAATGTACCAAAATATATGATAAAATATGTCGTTATTACGTTGTTGTAATAAAAGTTTAAGAGTTTTAAACTTTTAAAATTACTTTAGAACATTGATGATAAATTATACTCAAATTTAAACATTATCACAAACGTAACAACATAAAATAATATTGATCAGAAAATAGTGAACTCAATAGGACATTATAATACATAGATATTTTTTGACAAAAAGTTTAATATATGCTTAATTGTAGCCTATCCCGATTTTCCATATTTTTCCTGATATTCAATATTTTCAAGTTAGGTTCCTGTAGTATACTGGTTAAGCGCGTGTGAGAAATGTGATATATGTCATCATCGGCTGCAATACTATATTGACTATGATATCATTTCTAATGACATTTCTAATGATATTTCTAATATCAAATTTAATCACATCATAATTCTGAATCTAATAAACATAACACAATCAAATATTTGTTTTGCTTGTTACGATACGCTTAAAAGTTGCATGTCTTTGATTTGATTTTAATATTGTACGTAACTTTATTATTAAAAATTGCATGTTTTTCGTGCAAAAAAATTAGTAATTTAATGTATTAAATAATAAATTAATATACTTGCAAAACGTATCAAAACAGGCTATACTATTCTATATTAACCGATTAGAACTACGATTTTAGGGAAGATATAGAAAACAATTACAAAATATTTTGTACAGTAGATTGAAGATATTACTGAAATTATATCAATCTTTTTAGGCTACATGACGAATTTGAAATTCAGACTTCAGGCATTGATTCTGGTTGAGTTACTGTGATAAATGTACTTTTATTATGGATTCTACGGTCACGTTTCTTTTACTACTTCCTCTTTGAAGAGCTGTTGACATTTCTGCATGTTGGGGTAACGCTTTTTTCAATTGTAAAGTTTCCCGTTAATCATCTTTTTTTGACCTTTGAAAGAGCAAACATCTACGTTGTTTACATCTACAAACATCTACATTTACTACTTTCAGGTAAAGTAGTAAAAAACGTTATTCTAATGGAATACATTGTGTATAGCGACACTAAATATACTTAATACACCTTAAGCGACACTTAATTTTTGCGAATGATTGGACATTAACATGTCTATTGTATTTTTTTCAACCTTTTGTTTCGAAGTGAACCATACAGATTGTTTGGATGATCTCCATTTAGTTGGTCTTGGAAATAAATAATGACATCTGCTAATCATCTCGCTATAACAAGCTGACACAGGACTAGTCTTCAAATTCTTTTAAATTTAATGAAGTATTAGCATTTTTTGATAGTAAATCGTGATTTACTCGCAGATATTTTTTATTGTGTTTGCGGAACAGTTTCGCGACCTCTGAATCCCAAAAAATATATCAAATTGAATACGATCTCTTATTGCAGAATTTTGCCAGATGATCAGTCAAAGTATTTTCTTTAAACTTACCTGTGCCACACGATTGTGCCACAATAGATTTTAACATCATATTTCAATAATAACATATGGGATCTAAGATGTTGTTTACTTCCGAATTATTATTTTAAATTATTTATTAAATTAATTAAATTATTGTTATTATGGATTGTGGCACGTATACAATTTGGAGAAGCAGGTGAATACGTAAATAATTGTGCAGTATTGTACTTTAAAAGGAATTTTCAACAGATTCTCACAAAGTTAGTTAGAATGAAGAACCTGTTTTATACGTTCACTTTCTTTCTCATTTGTTTGGTAAAATAATTTGGAGTAAATTCTTTCTCCATGTCACTGAGCTGTTTATAAATCTCCTCAGGCATCTCAATAGACTCTTCATTATTCAAATATTTTAGAAATATATATATATATTTTTTATTTTTCATATGATTCTTCTGCAGCAAAATTCAATATATCCGTATCCGTAACCTGACATAAATACTGAATTCAATGTTAAAATTCTAACTTTATTATTAATTTTTATCCTCTCTTATAAATATAGTGTAAATGTCTTACTACATTATTGCACGATTTGTAAAAAAAGATTTTCATAAGAATAAAATTATGTAGGTACAAGCGTAATATCTATCGATTTTCGGGTACCAATGTATATTTTCATTCAGGTGAATACGAGCCATAAAAAGATATATTTATAACTAAATAACTAAATAATGAAATTATTTTTTGTTATTTTACGATTACATTACATTACATTACATACGTACCACATACATAGATGTTTTTATAAATAATAGCAACTCGTTTATAAATACTTTTAACAAATTTTACATTTAGTCGTTACTGTTCTTAAAGTATCCTTAATGCAAGTATGTACATTTTTACTTCAAGACCAAGAATCTATGTTGATAGCTTGTATAATAACGTACAATTGTAACTGCTTGACAAAGAAGCGGAACTTCTTCAACAAAACGACCGTCAGTGCACCCTGATTTCAGAGTCAAATAATAAGAGACAAGCTTTTGAAATCAACTACATCACGAAAGTCACTAATTTCTCACATCCGCAAAATGTAATAATCGATATTTCATTTTATTAAGAATTTTGAAAACAATTTCATCATAATTTAATTATATATACAAAACACAATCAAATTGCCGTTTATTATTTAAGAATTTTTGTTTTATTATTATGGATTTAAAAAACTTAGTATTCATTATTGAATTTTCTAATATAAGTTAATAAATTTTTAATTAACTATTGTTAAACTAATTTAATTTATTAAAATTAAACTAATTTAAGTCAACATCGCTTATATTTATATAAATAAAAAAAACATTTTCAAGGCACAAAAGCCCCCACCTACCTTCACTTGAAATAGTTAACACTTCCTTTTTGCACATCACAACTATTCGTTCATTGGAATAATTTCGTCTTCTGTGTTTTAACATTGTTAAATAAACCACATTTATAAGAAGAATTCAATGTCTATATTTCATAAGAGTCATTTAGAAATATAGTGTGCTAACTGTATTCAACCATAGAAAAATGTCAGTTAAAGTCAGGAGACTTAAGCGGTCTCATTGTTACTGAATTAAAGTTTATTTTGTTTAGCAGTGGAGCCCATCCAAGTGGTAATTAATGCATTTGACATCAGAAAAGCTGTCAATAAATATTTGGCTGACGTCAAATGAACAATAAAGTTAACTTTGGACATATCATCCAATCACAAACTATTATAAGTACTATATATATTTGTTTTTAGTGTTGAACTTTGTTTAATATTCTTAAAATTTTACTAAATAATTTATTTAGCACTCATAGTATATGTGTTTGGTTTCCGTTGAACATTTTTACAAAATAAGGAAATAGTTTTTTATGATTTCGATATTGATAATTGGATTATTATATGGAATATTTGTAGAACAAAAAATCATTGATAGATTTAATTACTTACACAAAAGTGACTCTACTCTGATCTTTCACTAATAATAAAATTAAACTTTGCAGACTCGGTCAAAATTCTTGTTAAAATTTAAAAATAGTCTATGTCCGGATTAAATAAAATTCGAAAAATAAAAATAAACGTCCTTGAGTGATCGATTAAAACTTATTCAATACCTTTAATCTTATTATTATCACAATTGCACTAGCATTGTTAACGTTATGAAAATATTTTTAATTTATTAGAAATCGGCCTTATTACATCGTACAATGTGATACAGGGTAGAAAAATATAACAAATTATGCATGTTTTTATAACAAATAATACAAATAAAAAATAGTACAGCAGATAAGGCGAACTCAGCGATATTCAGTCATTTGAAAACAAATTTAACCAAGTTAAAATAGATTCATAAGTCTTAGCAACCAAATATATGAATACTCTATTTTAATTGCGTTATCAACTTTTATAATTTTTAACATTAAATTCTAGGGGCATTAGGAAAGTCACAGTAATGTCACTATAACCTCAACGGTGCGATGGATATGATCTTTCTTTGGGTAAATGGAACTATTTTGTTTTGTGTTATTTACTAATATTATTTATTATTATTTACGACATTTCATGAAAAAAATTCAAACTCTTATGATATTTGTGTCAAAAGGTGATAATTTCATAATAATAACAGTTATCAGTTAAAATATATTTTTGATGTTTACGTCTTGTTAGTAAAGCATTCATATAATTTTACAAACTATCAATTAAAGATTTGTCAATAATATTTACAGTTTGTGTTTCAAAATTGTATCGCATAAACAAAATGTTTTTATAAATATAATTATAACCATCAGTATGTTTTATTTTATTACATTACATTTCATTTAATATTCTTTCGAACTAAAAAAATAACCACAATAATTTATTATATGAAAGTTCAATTAATTTAAATTTCTTATAATTCTTTCGCTTGGTAGTTTTTGTTAACACAACAATTAATCATTTCAATTATCCAACTGTGTAATGAGAGTAACGTGTATACAATAGTTTATGTATACGACGTGTCAAAACCTGTCTTCAGTGTAAATTGATGATCACCTAAAGTTGATTCAGTGCCGCCAAGTTCTGTCACCTATGCTCCTCTAATTAATTATTTCTCTTGAAGAGATTAGTTTTAACATATCGCATGAAAGAGTTAATTGTCCATAAACTATCCATATAAGAGACGCTAAATACATAATTTTGAAATATTGTAGTGTGATTATTCTATACACTTCATATTGATGGTGCGGTATTTTGGCATTTAAAGGTCCAGAAGAAAGGGTGGAGGTGTGAAATTGTTGTATGCGCTTGTTTAAAAATATGCACTTGATTATTATAATAAAATTATATTAAATAGTTCCTGGACAAAAAATTATTTACGTTTAAAACCATCAACTTTTGACTTCAGATTAGAAAACTGCATTATACTACTAACTCAACCAAGCCGTTTCGAACTGTTTAGTTCTCGTCGGATATGTACACCTAAAAATATATATAATAAGGTTAACAGTTGAAACAGATGCAGTTGCTGCCACATTGATTAAATTGTGTGTTTTAACTTTTTTTTTATAATTATATATATCAAGATATTTGAATCGAGTATAGTATATGAGTAGAACATAAGTAGAAGTTAAAATAATTGAGGAGCAAACACTAAAATATGAAGATTATTATTAATTAATTAATTAATTAATTAACTAACTAACAAGATTTGTACAATGAAGTTTAATCACTGAATAAATTATCTTAGTGCTGTTTGAAATAACTTATTATCTTGACATTTTATGCTGTTCAGATCATTTTAAAATATTATATAACATTATATTGTCTAGTTTTAATTAATGAAATATTTTAAAATATATTTTTATTCTAGTAAAAATTAAAATTAAGTGTTTTTATAAAACATATTTTGTGTTTTTAAATTTATCATCATGATTCCTGCATAACTAACTTAGACAATTTCATAAAAGCTTTTTTATTGATACAAAATTATACGCCGACTTTGTTACAACATTTAGTTCGATTAATATGTTAATATATAATATACATTATTTTTTGCTAATTTATAATTTTGAACAATTTTACATTTACCCAAAATTTATGGTTTTAATTTTTAATAAAACAAACATTTTCTGTCTACCAAATGGATAAATCTCAAACCATTAAACGGCTCAAACTCTTTATCGGTCAAAAGGTGATTAATTGAATCAAATATGTAAAATGTATATTTACATATTTTAAAATTTGTTGATCCATGCAATGTCATAAAGAATTTAAAGCAAGCAATTTTTCTAAAATATATAATTTTTAAAAGTTATAACTTTATTAAATCGAGATTATATTACTTAGAAAATAAACAAATTTCTGATAAATGTATATTTTAATTACAGTCTTAATAATTAGTAGGTATGTACTTTTATAACATTTTAAAAATAAATTATACAGTATATAGAATATGGAGTTGAGTATAGCAGTCTATTTGTTTTTTCAATTTTCTAGTAAGAATAGACAAAGATATTCTTCAAGGGAGCAGCTACAAAATTATTTCGCTTATTGATTTGTTTTGGGAGTTCGTACAGTTTGAAGATTTAGTGCATTTTGTACAATTACATACATTACGTGTATTTCATGCAATATTATTATGTTCCCATCATAGAAAAAAATATGTTTCTGACAATTTGAAGAATTTAATATTATTGCTAAACTCTGATATATATATTATTTGCATAAACAATAACTATTTTTATATTTACCAAGTTATTTTGCAATTAATGCATATTCTTATTTTTTTGTGAGCGACTAACATTCTTATGACGATGATACAAATATTCAATCGATGTCTTTATTTTTTATGTTTGAGATCAATTTTTAATATTATACATTTATAAATTTAAATGTAATAAATCATTCACTATTTGCTAAAAAAACAATTAAATTTTGACAACTAAAACTGAAATATAATTTATTATGAGACTTATAAATAGATTACTTTTTATAAATCTTTAAATAATAGTAAATATTTAGTTATTACTGCTATTATCAATCAATGTTCCATTCTACCTATACATTTCAATAATTACTGAATGGTACTGTGAAATAGAAAAATATAATTTTATATTATAACTTTACATTTTCAAATAAAAATGAACATTGACTATACACAAAAAAATAACTTACCATTAAGAGAAATTTTCATAGAAGCACTTCCTTTAAAAGCGGCATGCTTCAACATATTAAACGAATGTCAATCTAATCAAATTTGAGATTAGATATAAATATAATATGATATATCTCCCATGGCAACAAAAAATAATTAATTTATTAAAGCGCCTATCCACGATTTTTAGAATAGTGGACGGCACTCATTGGCTATGCGGTTATTTATTATGTGAATGATATATATGTAAATACAGATATATAGAGAATTTACATTTTGTTATATTTTAAATAAAATATAGAAAGTTAATTTATTAATTAAAAAAATATTTACTATTTACCTAATCGTCTGAAGGGTTTGAAAATTAGAACATAATATATATATATATATATGTGTACCATCATCATTAAAACATTGTTTAAACAATTATATTCCACCTTAAAACCAAATTTATAGTATATGAATAAATACTACTCCATTATATTTACTATTTCTTGTGTTTTTACAATTGAACCAAATTAATATCAACAGTTTGATTTGTCTGTAAATATTATTTTCATGGGTGACTTGTATCAATTTTATGAAATTCAAATAATATCAATCTCTGCAACAGCCGGCTGAAGTTGTCAAGTTTTAATATTTTTTCTCTTTTTGAAATGATGTATTTTTGTCAAAATAAATGCACTTAACATTAAAATTCATAAAAAATTAAAATGTAGTAGTAGTATGGAAGGTGTGTATCTACGACACCCCCCGAAACCGAAACACACTCCCCCTGAAACCGAAACACACTCCCCCCGAAACCGAAAGACCCCTCGAAACCGAAAGACCCCCCGAAACCGAAAGACCCCCGAAACCGAAAGACCCCCTCAAACAGAAAGACCCCCCGAAACCGAAAGACCCCCCCGAAATGGAAACAACCCCCCCAAACCGAAA